>JAODLL010041093.1:0-20993 GCA_026546735.1 Forbesichthys agassizii
GGCCGGGAGGGCCTCCCACCTGCGCCTGTGTCCCGCCAGCGTGGTCAGCTGCTCCATGGAGTGGAACCGCTGGCCGGCGGACGACTGCCACGCCCACACCCAGCCGGAGCTGTACGAGCGGCTGCTGGCGGAGGAGGAGGAGGAGGAGGAGGGAGGAGGGGGGGAGGGCCACTGCTCCCTGGACCTGGCCTTGGCCCTGGGGGACCAGCAGCGCCTGTTCCACTCGCTGAAGATGAAGAAACTGTTCCCCGAGCTGACCCAGGGTGAAGAGGTGGAGGTGGAGGGAAAGAAAGAGAGGAAGAAGGAGAAGAGCGAGGGGGACAAGATGGAGGAGGAGGCCTCAGGCAGGAGCCACACCTGGGAGCCAATGAGCTGCTTTGGCATCCGCCCTCCAGTGGACGAGGACAGCGAGGCGGCGGAGGAGCTGGGGCTGGAGTCAGGGGTAGAGCCAGGGCAGGGGCCGGGGGAGGAGCCAGAGCTGAGCCAGGAGGAGCGCGAGGCTCTGGCCCGCTCCTCTGCAGTGGACCCAGACCTGCTGGAGTCCTACAGCGCCTGGGAGCGCATCTTCAGCATGGAGATGGGCGGTTGCCGGGCAGCGGGGCATAAAGGCGGGCATAACACTGCGGGAAAAGGCATCAATCTGATCCCACTGGCGGAGGAAGAGGACGCAGACGCTGGTCCGGTTGCCACGGCAACAGACTCGAGAACGGGTCTGATGAGAAGGGCAAAGGACACGCGTGTCTCCGCCCTGCCCATCAGCCAGGGAAAGAGGTTTGTGTACGGGCACATAGAGCCCATGAAGATCATCACTGTGCGTACCTTTAAGGTGCCCACTAGCTTCTCCGCCCGACAGGGACGCATACGCAACCCCGGGTTCTATAAGAGAGAGAGCCGGGCTGTGGATACCAGCGACCTGGGGGTAGCGCTAGAGGACATGCCTGTCTGGGAAGAGGTTCAGGTGAAAGGCAAATATATTTTACCGAAGATTTTTTTTATTCCCACAATTAAATATATTTCTTATTCTTGACTTTACGTTTCGTAAATATTTAATAAATTAATACATTATCACTCTTTGAACGAAGACGATGTGTTAATATTTTTAATTAAATAAAATCGAATTTTTAACTATAAAAAATTAGATATAACCTTTTTTGTTTGCTTTGTGAGCAACTCTATAGTAAATGGCCTTCATTGCTTTCTTCACAAATTATTGACAATACTAGCCTCATACCATAGGATTTGTTCGATTTGCACCCCAGGCGTCCCTGCTGTGCTCCCTAGAGAAGGAGCAAAGGGGCCACCTCGTCGCAGAGGCCTCGTCTATCGATGCCCTGCTGCAAAACGAAGGAACTCAGACGTACAACTTCCTGTCCGCTCCCTTCCGCCACTCCACCTCCCTGGCGGACCTGACTGCACGCAGACCGCGGGCGCTATACCTCCAGCTACAGGTAGAGGGCGTCACTAGCCGCCACCACAAGGCCAGCTCCACCTTCACCATCCTCTGTGGCCATAGCTTTCAGCGCCGGGAGTACGGGATGCACTTCAGGTGCTGTGTTCGGTGTTGACATTTTTCAGTAATTCATAGTGTAGTCCTACAACAACGTGTCCCTTTGACATTTCAAAAACATTTTCTCATGTTCTCATTAAACCCAGAAATGTGCACAGCGACATCCAGATGTGTGTGAATGGCTGGTTTGAGCAGCGCTGCCCTCTAGCGTACCTGGGATGCACCTACACACAGAGACGCTTCCAGCCCTCCACACACAAGGCCACCGTCACCTACGAGTGAGTTACTAGTAAGGACGCTGTCTAGCATCCTGCTAAATGGTACCTACACACAACATTCCTTATTTAATGCTTCTCCTCTATTCAGTCAGAAGCTGGGCAGCTTCACCCTGCGTCCAGACATCCCCACCCCCCCGAGCGAGGGCTCCCTGCTTCCTGGGACCACAGCGGCAACCACCAGCGACCAGAGGAGGAGGGGAGTGAAGGGGGGAAGAGGGGAGGACTCTCTGAGCGGCCTGCCCTACGAGGTGCTCTGCCACATGGCCAGTTTCCTGGACAGCCTGTCCCTGTCCCAACTGGCCCTGGTGTCCCGCCTCATGAGGGACGTGTGTTCCTCTCAGCTGCTGGACAGAGGGATGGTCACCCTGCACTGGGAGAGGAGCAGCTCCTCGCACCATGGTGGAGCCAAGTGGAGAGCCAGACAGAAGGTGGGTCAGTGGAAGATCTGTTAACATAAATCATTATTGTAGGTCTCATGCTCATTTTTACAGACGGCACATCCCTCTTAATTATGGGTTGCACCCTTTACCCATACAATGGCTTACAAATGTCAGGAAACTATTTTTGTGTGTTTTTTGGGGATAATTATCAAGAAATACTTCACCCATAACCTCTCAGCTGTTTGTTGGCCATTTCAGGTATTTTGCTTATAGGTTATTCATTTAATTATGCACTTGCTTCACACTGTAAGGCAATGCACGTTTATTTACATAGCACAGCAGAAACATGGTTCATAGTAATTTAAATAAAGATAAACGCAACACGTAAAATTTCTACAGCAGAAGAGAGCAGAATTGGCACATTAGACATCACAAGAAAATGAAAATGCAAGGTTAGAAATTAAAATGTAAACAAGATACAGTTCAAATGTCTCATTGAAGAACATTTGAGATTCAAGGAGGCTTAAATCTTTGTGTTTGACCTCAGGTGTGGCAGTTTAGCACCATGTTCTCCCCAGTGGACAAGTGGTGTCTGCAGGACGTTCCACCAATGTCTGAGCACCTGAAGGTGTGTCCTTACTACCAGAAGGAGTCCAGGACGGACCGTGTTCGCTTGCCACGCGCCAGAGATGATGTCTGCACCAGTACACCTAGCAAAGGGCCCTCTCTACTAGGCTTGTTCAAGAATAAGACTATTATTATGTAGACTTTAGCAATGGTAAACATTAGGAAGAGGCCAGGTATTAAATAGGTGATATATTAATAGAAGTCACAATTTTGGGAAAGTAGCACAATGTACTATAAATGAAGACAGTGGCGTCTTCTTGGTTTTCACCAATCTTACAAAGTTAGATTTGAGAAAACTGTTATAATTTGCCAACTTGATATATGATTGTTGCCTATGGGGGTTAAAAAATTATTTGAGGATTGCCAAAAATGAATGAAAATAGCAGACATGTTTTTTCTTTTACTGTGTGCAATGCACTATTTATTTCTAATGTTTTGTATGACATTGTAAATATTTAATGTATAATGTACAGTACAGTATATGGTGTAGTTGTTTTATTTGTGAGGAAAACAAATCCATATGCGTCATCTTTAGGCCCACAAACCAGTGCCGAGGCAATTCTGACCCACTGACATTGATGAGGCAAATGATCCCAGCGTTACCAGACCTTGGAGAAGCCTATTCCTTTGTGCTGCTAAATAGCAGGACTGGGCTTTACTGGCCATTTTATAAGTGGCAAGATAAAGCCATGCACGCTTCGGCTCATAGCTAATTAATTAGGAAGTAAAAAAATGGTTTCCAGTAAGCTAAGAAACCATTTATACCACAGTAAGGTCAGAGATACATAATGACATATTGCTTTTTGGGTAATTTTGGAAACAGGACTGTGTGGGCACATGCAGTACAGAGCCCACAAGTCTGTGACTCTATTTTGTCATATTTGATGCACTTGTTAAGACGGGACAACCGATGCCTCTGTAATGGTTTAATTTAATTGAGTCTACCGTCTTCAGTTTGCTGAGATCAGGCAAACTACATCCTAGATCCACCCAACTTTAAACTGAAAACAGGTGAACATATATCAATTCCCAGGGTCTCTGTTTTGTACTTCACCAACATTTCTTCACCTATCCCCAGGTAATGAATGTGCATTGGCACTATTGTCCTAAAAAAAATATGTTTTTCCACCAGTAGGACATTTAGCTTTGGTGTTTTGGCTCAGGAAACAGGTTAAGGTTTCGTTGCTTTCCAGATCTAGTATAATACACATTTTATAAATACATTTTGGATAATGTTAGTACATCTTTGTGTATGTTGATGTATGTATGGATTAATGATAATGAATCATATATGAATAGATACAGTATGTTCAAGGGGTCACAAGTAAGTTAGTTGTTCTTTTCATTAAATTGATTGTTTCTAGACACATGTTCCTTAATAAAAAATTATATAAAACATAATATCAAGAAAATTGTTAACGAAGTGCAGTTAAGAAAGTAAATCAATCATAATCACACATTCAGTTCTTGATTTCCATTATTTCTACCAACAAATGTTGGTTAAAATATGCTTGAACGTTTTTACTTGACAGAATGTTGGTATTACTGTAAGCAACAAACATGCTTTTAGGGCAAAGGGTCTGGATGTCCCTGGAATGGATCTGGAGAAAAACAAGATGTTGGAGGCATGTGGCATCTTACATGACAGACAAAGCACATACAGTATGTATGTATGTCATGGATTGTTCCACTTTTGTTAGCTGAGCAGCCTTCTTGCCATCCTGCATCAGATGTTAGAGAATCCAAATGTGACCTTCTACAGCTACACTAATGAGTATGTAGCAGTATGTAGCAGAAAGGTAAAGATGTTCGCAGTAGTGTGTGATATTCATTTGTGAGCACCAGCACAGGCGACTTAATCCTAATTCAGATTCAGAACACATTATGTGTGTTACAATGCCATTTTAGGTTTTGTCTTTGGTCATTCATTCTGTCCCTTTCTCACTCATTTGTTTCCACCTGAAGGTGAAGGAAGTGCTTCTGAGAAGTGGGATCATTCTTCCAGCTGATTGTGATTGTGGTAAAAATCGGGATGTCGGGATTTCGGGAATAGATTGACTGATTATTTATATTCATTAACAGTACGGGTATAGTCCTGTTCAGTGATTTTAATCCTGAGGGTGATTTTATAGGAAATATAACATAAATGTCAGAAGACCAACATATCAGAATACAAGGAATAAGGAAAACATTATATGTTTATGTTTAGGGATATCTAATGAATGTTCAAATGGGGGGAAAAGCCTTTTAATGCTTAAAGGATATTTTACCGTAATTACATTATATGTTGTATTTCATTATCCAAACAACATCCTGCATACTACAGTATGTGCAACATGATGGGAACCGGTGCTAGAGGAACGACGTACATGCTTTTGACCAGTTTAGAACAGACTGCATTATTTTGCTCGGGACCTACAGTAACCATAGGATTAGTCAGACCGTTTTGTAAATGTAAACTTCAGAGCAAGCAAAGCAGGCATTCACACACAAGTAATTGTACAAAATGAAACAGAACAGAACTGGGGCTAAGAGACAGACCCAGGTGTGACCCAAAACAGACGCAGAGAGAAAGAAGAAGCAGAAATAATGGTTCCTGCACAAGAAACTGACATAATGACATAATCATGTAGTTATTACAGCTCTCCTTTATCTCTTTGAGTGTGATAGGTCTGATGGCCTGAGCTGGTTGAAGCTGTCTTGACCCATGTCTCTAACTGTAGTGCATTAGCTGCCTCAAACCACTTGTAATTCTGCCTTCCACGGATGAACGGGGGGGTTTTGGAGATCATGGAGTCCATCTGGACTTTCTCTTAGCCGCAGGATAACTACTTGAGAGGTTTATGTATAAACGTCCTAATACAGGTCGTGTACTGGTGAGACGTTGTTTACACTGTGTGCCATATGCCATAATGGTAATGTTGGTCATGTTGGTCTGGGAGGAGGTGGAATGCCCATATCACAGATGCAACTCAGATTATTCTAAATTGAATGGATCTATGGCTTCAGGTTGATATCAGAAACGGTTCGGATGATATTGAATCTCGTATCTCACTTCTGTCACAGCTGTCAAAATGGCAGGTGATGTAAGTGCCTTTTAGTGATATTGATGTAAGGAGTGCAGTTACTGGCAGGTGCTCTTGGAAAAACACACTAACCTTGGTGGTCATTGTGGCTGTACATAGGTTTATCTCATCCGTAGATTAGAAAGGGGATTAGGCAAACAGAGGGCGGGTTTAGCCCTTTGAAGCAGTGATGCTGAAATAGGCAAAGGAAATAAAATGCATGAATGGGGAACAATGAGCCGTCAACAAACACAGAGATTGTAAATAATCCTTGACAAAAAGAAGTGCAGCCCCAATAACCCCCTCATGTTTTATTTTAGCTATTAAATGTAGTGTTTGGCACACCACTCTTGCCATGGCATTATGCATTACGTTTGAGCTTTCAGTCTTCTCGTTTCTTTATCGCCTCGTCATTCAGTTTCCTTCACGGTATTAAACATATTCTATACAAATATTAAAAAACATTATACTATGTGTGATTGTGGTGACTGTTTACGATTCAAATGGCCACCAGATACAACCAAAAATCTTAATTGTAATTCGTTTTTTTGGTATTAGTAGTATAATTTGCCAGTACCAATTTGGAATATAAATATTATTGGCAGTTTTTTTCCATTTTTAAATTGCATACATTTTTCAGACCCTACATTAATAAGTACTCCTCTGCTGTCAGATGTTTTCAACCATGAGCAAGTTAAGGTCAATAAACAGTGATCTGATATGATCCATAATTATTTATTTTAATAACTCAAGATGTTGATTTTGTTTAATAACATTAGAAAATAGGTCAAGCCTGTTTCCAGTGCAGTCCATTTTACTGTATCTTACATACTGTAACAGAAGTACAAAATGAACTGCAAACCTGGTATTTGTTTTAAACTGACCTATTCAGTGGGAGCCATGGTAACTGAAGAAGACTTATTGTTGATTTTTGAATCATTTTCTGTAGGGTTTATTGATCTAGGTTGCTTGAACATATTGAACAAATTAAACATGTTGCTCAAGATAAATTAAGATATTTGTTTTATAGTACACAAGTTGAACAAGCCAATAACTGTATGATGGTGACCCCTAAAGGATTTCTTAATTACTGCAACTGTGTCTTCCTTCCTATTACAGTAATAACTCTGATCTGTTTGAAACTATACACTTATCAATTTATGTAAACCGTCATACCGAAGAAATGTACCAAAAATTATATTTAGTTGTTTATGTTGTATCATGTCTTCCTTCTCCGTCCATCTTGTGTGTTTTAATGATCCACAACAATGATTCCCTGATAAACATCTATCATGGTGAAGCAACATCCTTGCTCCCGTTAGGAACAGGCTGTCCCAAGGTTTCCTCCAGCACAGCCTGTCTGTGGGCAAGGTAGCGTTGCCGTCGGTCAGCCCTGTAGAGCTTTATCCTCTCCTCTTCGGCCAGGGGGTCTTCCAGAGCCCCCTCCCACCGTACAGTCTCCCTGGAGAGCCCTGTCGCCTTCCCGTGAGACACGGCTCTGTTACTGGCGCTATACTCTTTTGCTGACGCTGAAGACTTTGATTTCTTCTTGCTCTTGCGACCAGTGCCGCCACTCCTCTGTACGTCTCTTGTGCTACAAGATCTGATCTCAGGCAGATGGCCTATGGGCCGACCCATTGTTGGTAAGAAGTCAGGCGGGTTTTCAAAGGGAAACATTGAACACTGTGGGTTTGCTGTAACAGATAGTGTAAACATTTAAGCAGATGCACGTGTGCGCTCATGTGCATGTACTATGTTACTAATGATGTCTCCCTATAGGTGCAACCAGGTTGCAGTAGGTGGGCTATGGCCTAATGCCTTGTTTTACAGTAATGAGGCATAGCCTGATAGGCTACATAGGCAAGGAAAGTGTGGGCCAATGCTCTCCAGTGACCTTTTATCAGAGGGTTATTTGCAGAGTTGAATCTGCAAATAACCCTCTGATAAAAGGCACTCGGGAGACATGAACAGACCTACAGTAACACATTCTTTTGTTTTAAAATGAGGACTGGAAACACAAACTATTTCACAAAACATGTTTAACACATTAGTGTAAGTCCATATGCTGACATGCCTGTCAATATTCTAACATTATGTTGTTTGCAGGCTATATGGATGCATATTCAGCTATAGACAAATGGCTATAGGCGTTGTAAATAAGTAGCCTAATTTGAATAATGTAATTTTGTGTAATTGGCATTCAATCCAGTCCATTTGCTGTGAAGTAGGCTTTAGTATTGCTTACTAGATATAATGGGTAAATGGGTATAATGTATAATACATGTTTTATTAGTTAAAGAAATCCAAGGTGGATGAAGTAGCCTACCCATACCCTCTGACAGGAGGGTGGACTGCGCTCTTTTCTTCTTTTTCTTCTGTTTGCCCTCTGTGCTGCTGATTACAATGGGAACTAATGTACGGACTGTATCCATAATCCGAGCGGTTTTTCGCATGATGCAAAGTTAAAAATACGAAAGATCAAGCAACACATTCAATACCGATAGCCTACATTCTATTACTATTTAGAGCAGTGGCATGTCTAAAAAAAGCCGTTCGACATACAGAAACTGCTTTAACCAAACTAGCTAATATAGTAGGAACACTGTAACGTCAGCGTGTGTCGTGGCCTTCAGACGCTTTTGGTGCGCCGCGACGCGTCTCCATGGCAACAGGAAAGCAACCCAGCGAGTTCCACTAAAGATTTTTTTCTAGTGTCACTTTATATGTATTTTGTGGAGGCTACAATGTATAGGCTTTTAATATATACGATGTATATATTTTATACATTGTAGCATATTGTATCTTCGTAGTATTAAAAAAATAGGATGGCTGAGAAAATGACAAAAAATGATAACGTGAAACATGTCTGAACGTAATTTCAAAAAGTCTGATCTACCGTTGCACCACGAGATCCAATTAAATTGAAAAAATATTATTACAAAATATACTAGTGCTAACTTTAGTTAATCGTGTAGGCTAGGTTATCTCATAAATAATGAGTGTATAGCATTTTGTTCAGTGTCAATCCTCGCTGCCATATGTTACTTGAAACACATGCTCACGTGAAACAGCTTTCCACTGTAACATTTGTAGTTATTCAATTACAGTTTGGCTTTTGAACCAGTTGCTTAGGTCTACTAAAAATAGACCACATATGCTTATCATTAAAACATTGACTTGCTGCTCTAAGTCATCCATAAACTTGAAGTAGATCTATTATAATAAGCCCGTATGCGTGAGTGAATTATATCAGAAGACAGAAGCCTCTATCCATCCGCACAGCAATGTTTAGATAGCACGTACAGCTTTGTAAGACAATACGAGCATAAGAGGGAGAAAAATACATCGAGCCAGCTGATTCTGGTCTTGTGAGGCTGCTTCACTCAGTCAGGTGACAATGGCAAAGCAACATATCAGCTCTGATGATGACTCAGCATTGATCTTTAAAAGCCAAAGGACTTGAGAGAGAGAGAGAGAGAGAGAGAGAGAGAGAGAGAGAGAGAGAGACTATGCAATAACAAAAATAGCAGAGCAAGACCTTGTTAAGGAAACCTTGAAATGTGTGGGTTTCTGGAGATAAAGAAAGGGGGAGGGTCGCGGACTGTGTCCATCGAGTTGCTCATAATACAGCCACCACATTCACCACATGCATATCCATTATTGCACGTGTGACGTTACTACATATATATATATATTTATATATGAATATTTATATATCATTCCTCTTTAGACATAAAATCATTTAAATGATCCTATGACGAGAACCAATGTAAGCGTAGGCACGCGTGTAAACGTCAGATCCGTGCGTTCCTCTCTGACGTTCGTTTTCCATTGGTCTGCGTTAGTTCCCTACGTCATTGCGCTGCCAGCTGATCTGAGTGCGAAGCCGGGTGTGAGTGCCTGAATGTGTGCGTATAGTGTGTGTGCGTGTGTGTGTGCGTGTGTGTGAGTGTGTGAGCGTGCGCGCGCGCGCGCGAGAGAGAGAAAGAGAGAGAGAGAGAGAGAGAGAGAGAGAGAAAGAGAGAGAGACTCGGGCGAGAGTTCTGAAAAAGGAGCTCCAACTGTCGAAGTCTCGGCTGAATCTTTACTTCGCTGAAAAGTAAGAGCACCATTAAATATACAATAGCCTACGTTTATATACAGACAACGCCTATCGTGTACATTTGATTTGAAAAAGATAAGCTGTTAGTAAATGTTCACGACTATATGCGAGGAGTGGGCGAGGCACTTAGAACTCGGCTGGACCACTGATCGGTTGACCGAATAAAGCGAACGACTTGGTGGTCAAGGTGGGGCGATTACGGTAATAGGGTGCATGACTTCTGTCTTGGTCGGTGAAAGGTCTTGCTGTCGTTCACGTGAGTATGATTTGGGCAGGGGCTATTTGATGACCCAATTTCCTGGAAACTACAGCAGTGAAACCTTCCTAAAATGGTGTTATTCAAGTAAATTCGCCATGTCGGCTACTTGTTACAGTAGGCCTACGTACGATAAAATGGGCGTCAAGAATTTCTTATGGATTACAGAAATGTCGCGATATTCAGCTTTAGCGCAAAAGGCAATATGTCGTGTTTAATAGAACACAAACCAGACCCAATGACCCAGGGTGCTGATAGCCTACCACTGCATGGCACCACGATTAAAATATGACACTAGGAAAAACACTCCCCACCTCGCTCGCCTGTCTTTAGACTGTTTGTAGATTAGCCTACTGCTTTTTCAAATAGGCTTTGTTAATGGGTTAAATGTGTAGGCTACTTTATTTAACAATTAATATATATTGTATATAAAGTAAGTGTATCCTATAATATACCTATATTATGTCTTACACTATCATTATTATAATGTCATCATATTGTAATGTCTGATGGAATCTGATTATTCTGTATATAAAAGCAAGAACATAAGGTAACAAGAGTTTATCATTTCTGTATATGTTACTAATCTATTTTTGAGTAGCCTATATTAATACATTGTCATACCTTTCGCCAAACAGGAGATTATTTCTCATGCTGAATGAAAAAGCAGAACATTTTTAATGATAAAACGCAGGTTTTCAAAAAATAAATGTTTTTAATGAGAGAAAACTAAGTATTCAGATGAAAACATACAATATACAATACAATAAAATGTGTATAAAGTCCAAAAACTATGCCTGAATGTGGTATACATTGAGCTTCAGTGACACAAAGGCCATTGGATCCATTCTAAAGCATGACACCACCCTTCATCATTGTATACTGACAGTACTGCAGTCATAGAGGTTATGATGTTCACCATTCAGAAACATTTAGTCTCTCTTTACAGGGGCCAAAAGCTTACAGAGTAGCTTACACCGCCTTTGTGCGTCAGTAGACTCCATCTTATGTAATTGTGCTTCAAGGGTTCACTCCGCTGGGTGGAATGTGCAATAGGCTCTGTAGCTCTTTTGCAAACACAGTTCAACACGGGCTACCATGTCAATGTCGGCCATATGGCAGTGACACCGTGTTTTAGTGACTATGGCCTTGGCGATATCTGCTAAAACTAAAACAAATTACTTTAGCAATCCCAGCAAATTGTATTGGGTTATGTTTGCAGAAGTGAAGCCATCTTGCTCAACAGGGCTACACCCCTCATGGACAAGTCTACAATGTCCAGTGAGGCTGAGAGGAGGCTCTCTGCGCTGTAACCAATGCATTGCCAAAGCCACCGCCCTGTCCCTGTTTTTGTCCTCATTTGGAGCCTAAGATGATTGGTCTACAGTGCAGACTATGAGGTACCATGGCTCTTAACACATTCCTTCTGGACCACACCCTCGGCAGAAGGATAGGAGTGAACTAATATGTAACAGATGCATACCATGTAATTACTGCTGCAGCAGTAGTCACCTGTACTGTACATGTAGAGTAGAGTGCATATTTGTGCGGTGCGTCACTGCTCGTTCTCTGCCTTGAGCAGAGGTTGGTCTCTGTCGCATAATTCACCTTTTCTCAGATGTCCTCCTTCCATTGTTTGCCAGACTTATTTGGTTGTTACCTGAGTTAGGAGGTTACCAGGGATAAGAAGCACGCAATCGCTGCCTACGTTATAGCCGTTGTCATTCCACTTTCCCGTTCCACTCTGAGATGCAGTCCCTGCCCTCCGTTGGAAGTAGACCTTTCCCTTTTCTTCCCCTCCCTAAAATGCTGTAGGTATGGCCATCACCACTCCATGATAAACACTGTGTGTGAGTGTGTGTGACCACTATATCTAGACTAGGAAGAGTGATGAAGGGGTGGGACGTCAGCATAAAGGGTGGGTGAGTGGCAATGGGCAGGTGATGGGTCAACGAGGTTGAGGACATAATCAAACACATGGAGGTTCAAGCACAGGAATGAGGACATGAATGCAGTGCTATTGTACCTAGAGGATAAAGGCAGCGAAAATGAAATGAATTGAGTTCTGAGGCACGGTGGCCCTGTCCAACCCGACTGGTGTATGCTCTGCACAGCGGTACCAGTTGCCGCTAGGATATAGGGCCAATCAGGGTTAAATGAACCGTGGAGGACGCAAACGGCACGATCCCACAGAAGCCAGATGGAATTTCTAACACACGCAACTGGAATGTCAGGAATGCAGGACAGTCTGATCAGATTGAGAGAGCGAGTGAGAGGAAGGAGAGCACAGAAATGAGAGATATGGGAAGGAGAGAAGTCAACACTGCAAGGCATTGTGAGCAAAAAGATACAACTCCCTGTTTGAGCAAGGAGTGGCGTGCTATGAGACAAATAAGTAATTCAGCTGCAGCATGAGGTTGTGGCAGTCATAGTCAATAATTATGCCTGGTAGAGTATTTGCCTATGTCCTCCCTGGCCAGATGCATCTTCACATAATGCTGGGGTACAGTATACATGCCTGTGTATGCGTTTCAATGGGTGAGTTGAGGGCTTGGCGTGTGGAGTGATCTCACATTGGTTTATTTTCTCTGAGGTAGTTGTGTGCCTCGCGTGGCTTTGTAATACGGAAGTAGCTCTATCGACAATTTATAATTGGTGTCCTCATCTTTACTAAGAGTGTGAGAATTATATTTAAATCCACAAACGACTTGCTTCTGCCTATCTTGGCCATGTTTAATCTCAAAGTATGAGCCTTTTATGGTTAAATAAAATATATTTTTTCCACCATCAGACTTGGTTTATGAGAAATAATATGTAAATATTGATTATTTTAAAAACAAAAAACTAATATTTTTAATGAGATAGGCATGGCAACACTTCATGACCGCAGACTTAATGACTGCAGTGATTCGCAGGATCTTCTGTCAAATTCATACTCATTGACATGCTTCCGATCATTATAGGGTAAAAAAGATCATTCGTGAAAGGACATAACTGCTTCATTCTACCCACGTCGTATATCGAGACTCAATGCCTCATTCAATAATAACCATGTCAGGGTGGAGACTTTTCCCTGGCTTTTCCATAGGGATGTCGGTGGAAATGCAGACAGTGTGACCTCTCCCTGAGGGTTTGTCTATAAAGCTTTATTAGTCTTGTTCTCTGCCCTGTGGGGCCCTCCCCCCTGCTGTGCAAAGTCTCCTCTCTACTCTCCAGTATACCGGACATACGAATACCTGACATTGTTCTGGCTGTGCTTGCCACAGGAATGCACATTATGTGTTTTACACACACACACACAAACAAGCAAGTACTTTAGTGTGTTAAGCTTTCCTTTCCTAATTCTGAAAGTGGTTGTTTTCACCAGTGTTGTGCAGTGTTTACTTAGTGAGTCTAATAAAAGACTTAATGGCCCCCAATAACAAGTTCCCCTCTGCACCTCTGAATGATTGAGAGTTCTCCGCTTTGCACCTAAACGTTGCTCCTCATTGCCGCCCGCTCACTATGTGTATCTATGGTAACCAGGAAAAAAAAGTTTTATTTTATTTTGGAAGCCCGTCTGTGATTTTGGGCACCATACCCAAGAGAAAATATATTTATAACATAACAACATAACATGTACAAAAATGTGAATCGAATGCACATCCATGTGTACATCGACACATAGCGTCATTTCACTCATTTATCACAAAACAAAACAATAAAACGTGTGACCCAATAACACACTTAAACCTTGAAGCCCCCCAAAAATCCCCTCATCACTCCCACATGCAAGACTAGCAATCTTCTTTGCTCTTTCTCCAGAACCGTGTGTGGCTGATGAAGGAGTCGAGGTCTCGTCCTGCTCAGAAAGACTGACAGCTCACTCGTCTGCACACTGGATGACTCGGAGGCCCCCCCACCCTGAGCCCCTGGCCCCTAAAAGGCTGACACACAGCAGTTCTTCACTTGCAAGCTTTATGTTCCTGTACTCGCTAAAGCTGCCAGCTGAAGAACTGCTCTGGTCAGCCCTGCCCCGCCCGACTGCGGAGGAGGAAGTGGACCGGGACTACGTGAGGGAAGGAATAGCAGAGAACACACGTTGGCCAAAGTGAACTTTGACCTCATAGCCACGAAGCTCTGAAATGTATAATAATAATAATAATGGGGTTTTCCATACCACTGATAATTTAATTTATATTATTTTGATTGAAAATAGATTGCATTATTTTGTCTTACAAAATAAAAGCTTATTTTCTCTGGCCTGATGTGATTATCAATTTGAACTATACTGAATAAAACATTCAACACTGTGTACCAGAAATCATTAAATTCTTCTTCTAAAACTTCAACATCACCAAAAAGCTGGTGCCAAAAGGATAAACAATTCTAGGGTGTATGGAATCACCACCATGGTATAGTATTAAGCAATGGTCTTAAGCAACAATTATTTATTGCAAATACCCATAATAACCTATTCTAAATGTGTAGAATTTTGTATTTATACAGCATAAAATTACAAATTAGCCCTATCCCTGTTTACAATGCGTCATATGCAATACTATATATTACATACCTTACATTTCATCAAACAGTATGATTACAGACGTTATTTGGAATGACCAGTTATCTTTAACATCAAAACATGTTGCAGAAAGTTGCTTACATGTATGAAACCATAGCAGACAAAACCGCATTTGGAATGAACACAATGGAATGCAGTATTCTCTTCATGATTATGGCCATTCTCTGCTGCACCGCTAGATGTCGGCAAAGAGCTGAGCACCAAGAGGGGCAGATGCATTGGCGGGAGGCGTTGTTAATACGTTTTATGATAGTGAGATATATAAGATTGGTAAGCATACATATAGTTATGGCGGTTTGGCTAATTTATGTATTGAAATTAGCTCTCTTGTTTAATTGTGCAGTAATTGCCTATTGGCAATTACTGTTATCTTGGTCAGCGAGCCTGGGACATCTCGCGAGGCCAGTTCTAATCATCCCTAAATGACATAAACATGATAAACGATCCGCAGGCCTACACTTGTTCATCCACAATAGCCTACTGAATATCCGTAAAACATCGGTAGAACATAGGTAATAAAAATAGGTAACATTAATCGGTATGTAAACTGCGTTAAGGAATCTGCTTTGGATTTGATTCATTGTGGAGTAGAGGAAAAGAAAATCGCGAATATAGCGCAAAAGAAGGATGCCTTTGCAACTGCTAACGTTTGTCTTTTGGCAGCATATTCAACAGCTATATACGCCCACATCTAATCAGGGTAGTCTTGAGATAGGTTAAACTCAGAAAATGCCTATGGTCTTTATGGTAGGCTCTGAAACATATATGGCTAAATTTGTATCTGCTGATGTGCGTAAATGGAAAGCTTTTACGCACCGTGAGTGTATATGTAAATGCTGTTTTTGCATTGTCACACGACGCACAGTCCCACACCCGAATGATATGCTCGGTGGATGTGTAACGGATGCCGTAATAGCCTCTACACAACAGAGGGGGTAAGAGGGAAGGCGTGCGTTTGAATGCTCAAACGAAACGCGAGAGTACCCGAGACATCGATAACACCGCTCATTAATAAGAACATTGTATGGAGTTAAGTCTGCTTAATTAAACAGGCTACCTTAAAAGGAACAAGGAACTCTGAATTTATAGAAATAGAATCCATTGTATCCGATGACCATTCAATGGAAAGCCTCTAAAGGAAGTCATTCATCTTTCTAGCCAACGGTTTAACTCAACTGAGATTTGGATTTGGGTAGGGGTGATCTATACGTTATCGCATTTGTGATGGCTATCAACACCGACACCGCTTTTGGAAAAAGTGCACTAGGAGAGAGGGAAGTTTCCCATCCTACCGATTTCCAGGACACGGAGAAACTGTTGAGCGGCTCGACTACTGAACCGAACGGAGACAGTAATGCCAAACCGTCCGACTCACTCTCTCTCAACCTTCGAGGGAGCGTCCGCTCCCTTGACGCAGACCAGAACGGACACAGATCACCGCTCAAGTCTGGCTCCGTGGGGCATCTCTCGGCCCCACCCAGGTCCTCATCGCGGTTCAGCTTGAGCCAGGTGCCCACCCCTGTGCCGCACGGCTCTGCACCCCCGAGCTACCTCTGGCTCGCGGTGATGTCCTGTTTCTGTCCAGCTGTGCCGCTGAACATGTGTGCCTTGTGGTACGCGCACGTGGTGAGTGTTCCATGATAGGGGTAACCTCAACTTTATATGTGATCCAAAACATTCATTGTTTATTGTGATAATTGTGTGTGCGTGGGTGTGTGGTACAAAGGTGTATTCTGGTGAAACAGGTTGTTTACCTGTTGTATTGCTTTACAATTTCTACTTTTTGGGACTCATCGTCTCTCACCCTCTCTCTCTCCTCTTTAGTCACGGTCCGTTCTCCATACAGGAGATATCGAAGGGGCAAGGAAATATGGGCGTATCTCCATGCTGTTCAGCTGTATTGCCATGCTTTTGGGTGTGGCTGTCATCGTCTTTATAGTGCACACATTAGGTAAGGACGCAATCACCTAAAGTGTAACTGTTATGGCCTGTACATCTGCACAAATCCTTAAATTAATGCTGTGTATAATTAATCTCCCCTTCCCTTCCTTGTCGATTCACAGAGCGTCAGAACAAGTGATCTTCAGTTGATCTCAATTGGGGATACATATAAGATTATAAAGCACAAGTCTGCAGAGGGAAAATGTTGAAACCAAGCCAAAGGGAATAACTTCTTAACTATTTCTGCTATGGACCATAAGAAGAGAGAAAACAAGTTGCCTACTAGTTATGTTGTGGATCCTGTAGGGTGGGGTTGAAAGCTATACCCGAAGATTTAAAGGAACCATTAGTGCTTCCCATGAAGGCGTGTAGCCCTAAAAATGGCATTGACCTCACAAGCCATACTGTATGCCACAATTAGACATAACATGGCCATTCAGATGTCATTTGTTTGTTTGTTCTTTCACTGAAAGTGGGCACAAAAAACAAAAATCTCAATAGAAAGCGATGATTGCTACTTGGCATCGGTGAATACTCAAGGCAGAGTACTCGCTGCAGCTCCAGTACAAATTTACACCCTCTGCGAATTCGCCAGATCCTGCCTGTTTTAACATTTGCATTGTCTCTTGCTATAGAATGAAACCTTTGCCTGCTCTGTAAGCTATGGCACATTGTGTAGGAACGGCTGTAAGAATGTTGACCTTTGATACGTGCACTGTTTACACTCCACTTCACAAAATGTATGTTTAAGAATATCTGCCTGGATCTCAAAACCTCATTCCTTTACTGTATACTGCAAGATATGAGAGGGATATTCCCTGAATGCACTGTCTGCGGCACTGTTGTTGATGTTTATACATTTATATTGTATGACTGGTTTACTGTGCCATAGTTTTGCATGTATGAAATAAACGTGAAGCATGAGAAAATTGAATATGATCCAATGTATTTGCATACACTAAAACCACATAAAAATGACATTACAGTAAAATAGTATTTGTGCCACATACATCTCAAATCATTCAAACAAACAAAAGTGCAGCAATACATATTTGTAATTAAAATTCATAAAATGGTTAATTTCACAGAATAAAGTTTATTCAGATTAAATTACAGATAAAAGATTCACTTTAATATTTTGACATTATAAACATAGCATGTAGTAAACTGGTTAATTCTAGTATTTGCTTTGGTCCAACGTGTGAGTTGAAACATTCACTCAAATTAGATTTCCAAAAATCCTCACAATTTAAATGTCTTTAAACTTATTTGTGAGGTAAATATTGCAACAAATTTAAAACAATTTTAAACCAGAAGACCACAGCCCCCACTCCCCAGTTGCATCCCCCAAATTCCCACCATTTTGCATGAAACTGCTTGTGGCTGTATAGGCTGTCAGGTAGCTGACAGGGAAGGGGGGGGGAGGGGGGGGTGAGACCAACACTCAGATGCAGAAGGGGTATGCACTCGAGTTTTGAAGCAAAACAGCTGGTAGCACTGGTTTCAACCACTCGATTTATGTCCAGATTACTCTGGCCACAAATCGAGGGAGTTCCCCTCCCCTTAACATTGGAGCTGTCCATAGAATAGTATTGTGGATATGCCAGGTAATTAGCGGAGGGTGTAGAGCAAAAGGAGAATGGTGCAAATACCAATCACAGCACCTAGAATGAAGGAGTCCCGCCTCTTGCGCAAATTGATTCGCTGGATGAGACCGTTAATGGCTGGGAAACGGTCTGAAGGAAGTGCGGTGAAAGAAAATAATAGAAAATGTACAGTGCAATATGGAGACAGGAAAACCAGTAACTCTGAATGCAAGATCCTATGAGCCATTTACAACATGTCAGAAAAATGTAAATCATTATTATAGGATTTACTAGAGATATAGTGGTTCTGGTTGCAAAGTATTTGTGGGAAACAGGGCATATTGTGTAAACGAAGACAGAAACTGTAGGCAGAGGGATACAATGTCCTCTGTAAAAGTGTAAAAGGATACTGGCCAAAGTGTTTACTCTGGTCTGGATGGATTTCAGCATCCCACGCTGAAATGTAATGTTATCTTTGGTTGCCATGGCAATACTGGGGAGAAGAGGAAACATTCAGTGCCAGCATAAGATCAGTGGGATTCAGGGCGCAACATGTCAAACTGAATCCATAGGTATGAAGATGTGGTGGTCCGTTTTAACAGTGTTCTCCTGGGTGTGTGTATACAGTGTGTGTGTGTCTGCCTACCTTATTGCATTGTCGATGAGACTGTCTGAGCTGTAAGCACATTGGGGGGGTGTCAGCAACGTAATAATGTACACTTTCACAGTCAGTACACAATCAGATCATAAAAACCACAACAATGGATTTCATCATTATTTTTTAAACAGACAGGATTAGGTCACCTATCACTCTTACCATATGATTTTCTTGATGAACGGGCTACATGATTTTGTGATGTCAAAATACAGACTTCAGAAATGACTTTCTTTTGGAGGGAAGTTTGGTTCATGTCAGAGTGCGTGATGCTTTCTGATGAATACATCATCTCATGAATATCACGCAACACGACAGATGCAGTAGACGCCATAAGTCATACATGTAACGCAGGAACATGGACACAGGTGGACACTGCTTATGAACGAGGAACAGACGCTAAACACCACAAGGTTTAGCTCAGCTGCCATTAGCCGCTGAGCTAAGTGATGTACGGGGAGGTTCTAGACCAGTGGGCTGAGCTGGGCATCCTGACAGACTCCACTGGAGAGCGCAAATCGATACCGCTCTCTCCCTGCTTCCTCCATCTATCCATTCAGCTCACCCATCTACTGCCGGTTCCCTCATATTATGTCATCCATTTCCTCTCCTCCACCCGGACACCCTTTGTTCACCACACGCTTGGTAGTAATAATAGCTTAGAATGATAGTTTGCGATAATGCTCCTCTCTCCTCCTGTTGTCCTGCGCAGTTTCACCAAACATTTTTACCACAATTTAACCGCTTCATCGTTGACGTCAAACTGCCAATAAATTCACATTCAGGAAAATAATTGGATTTCATATACACATCTTGTGATAGCTAAAGGTGAATTTCAATATCTAATTTTAGAAGGTATTTATTGAAATTATGAAAACCAAATACACAGAGTGTTATTCATCTTATCTATGTTTAAGTTTGATTATGTCTGTGAAAAAGGCGTGCACTTTTAAGACCCTTCAGGGACACAATTGCCAGACTGGTAGCTCTCTACAATTGGTCTCAGAGGAGACAGTGTGTAAATGGAGTCTGGATAGAACAGACTAGAATAATGAAAATGTACATTGTCATATTCCTAACAATGAATACAAGAAACCACACCTTGTTAAAGATGATTGTATTCACAAAATACAGCTTACTTCCGCAGATGCTCGTGTTCCTTCAGAAACAGTTCAGTTCTTCTGTTATTCACCCCAGAGCCACTTTTATACGACCTGAACAAGAAAGAGCGATAGAGACCAAGAGTGAGAAAGAGAGAGAAGGGCAACAGGTGTAAAAAATAAAAAAGAATGAATGAATGAGGGAGAATGAGAGGAATCAATTTCATGATGAATGGAGAGCTCATTTAAAATCAAACATGTTGGGGATTTCTGCTTCGTTTGATGAACCATTATGAGTTATTTTCCACACAGTGCAGGCCATTCAATATTATGTAACACTGTTTGCAGTGTAAACTGCAGCCCAGAAAGAAATACTCTGTAAATGCACACGCACCGCATCCCTCTTCCCCCGCCCGGCCCCGCCACACTAAACCAGAGACGTGATGGTGATTATGGGCCTTCCTGCATTAAGGCTTTCAAATAATTAACTTGGCTACAGTACACATCTATGCTCAGACCTCCCCTTCCCACCTTCACGTTATGGGCGCTGTTCAACCAATTCCCTACACTGTATAGGCCTACACACACCACATAAACGCTCTTTAATGCCTGGTATTTCTCAGTGTCATTCCTACATGCTCAGCATTTACTTTAAAAATCACATAAACCAGTACATTCCCCCACAATCCGTTATTTTTCTATATCATATTCCCTCATAAATCCATGCTCTATATGAGCCAGGCCGGGCGCAACCACTCTCTCTCAACCCTGCCTGAATAAAAGCCTTGCGGTTTGATTTACAGTAGAAAGCACTTAGGAAAGTCATCCCCAGAGAGGGGAGGTGGGGGGGTGAAATGTGAGAGAGAGAGAGAGAGAGAGAGAGAGAGAGAGAGAGAGAGAGAGAGAGAGAGAGAAAGAGAGAGAGAGAGAGA
>JAODLL010041103.1:0-20982 GCA_026546735.1 Forbesichthys agassizii
TACATATACATATACATATATATATATATATATATATATATATACTGGGGCAGTGTTTCTTTCATGAAGGGGTTAAAACCCCAAGGCTGGTGGGCCGTGTTTTTGAGCTCCATGGAACCAGAGCAGAAACCTGTCTTTAGTTAGACTGGGTCCCTGCGTGAGAGTCCCTAGACGTCCACCCAATGGGGATACGGGAGGCAGGAAGTGTTTAAGGCGCGCTCAACTACAACCTACAGGTCTGCAGTGATGACGGAGTCGTTGTACACAAGTATGTTGCCGTCGGCGCCAATTAGCGCTGACGTCTGCGACATGTGCTCACCCTTCTGTCCATACAGCTGTACTGCAGTGCCCAGGCCCCCGCCCACCACGCAGTGGGACAGCAGCGGCGTGTTGGCGTCGTGATTGGAGCCCGCGGTCGACGGGCCCCCGCTGACGTGCCCCGTGCTGGTAGAGCCGCTGGCGCTGCTGGGCGAGCGGCTCTTGGGTGGGGGCAGGTGGTGGGCCGCCAGCGCCCGCGCGGGGCCCGCCTGGGCCACCGGGTAGGGCGCCGGGAAGGCGGCGTAACCCGGCGGGATGGGGTAGCCGTTGACCGGGATGAAACGCTGCTGCTGCTGCTGGTGGTGGTGGTGGTGGTGGTGGCCGGGTGGCAGCGCCATGGGCGCCCAGCCCGGCATCTGGGCCAGCTGGCCGGGCGGGGCCATGCCCGGGGCCGGATACAGGTACCCGCCGGCCGTGGCGGCGGCGTAGCGTGGGTTGCTGAGGTTGCTGACCGGGCTGGCGCTCAGCGAGGTGGTCTGGGTGGTGGCGTTGCCCCCGCCGCCGGACGGTGTGCTGGAGCTGGCGTGGGACGACAGGCCCTCCCAGGCTCGCAGGCGGCCGTGAATGTCCTTGAAGCGAGGGCGCCGCGACGGGCCCTCCTGCCAGCACTCTGTCATCAGGCTGTAGACCCTGCAGTGACGACAGTGTTGACACTCATCCATCCATTGCCAATATTTACGTCACACGCAACGCCTGCAGAGAGTATACATGGTAGGACTCGGCGATATGGACCAAAAATAATATCCAGATATATTTAGGTTGAATACCGATACACGATATACAGTATATCAGTATTTTCTCTAAAGTGGGCTAAATCTTCAGGCATAGAGACAAACAGGAAATGCGACATTTTCTATTTTTAGCGACATTAATTGATATGTGAGCTTTCTCTGGTGTCTCTGCCCCTTTGACACTCTGAACGCTCTAAGTGCAGGCATGGCGGGAGAGACTAACAAATCGAAAAAGTCATGAATAAATGCACAATATAACTATATCGATATAAACGATATTGTCTAATTTTATATCTCTTTTGAAAAAATTCCAATATACCCTAATACATGGGCCTTAATAGTGCACAGTGTGAACCCTGTATTGAAACTCCCGTCTTGGTGGATGTAAAAGAGAGGGTTATGGAAGAGCGTTGGGCGTGCATGCACTCATGGTTTTAGCTTGAAGATAATGTGCTGCAAACCAAAACTATTATTTTTTTGTTTTTACTAGAACGTCCAGACACAAACCAGGAGATTGCATGCTCTCCGTGGGTTTCCTCCGGGTTCTCTGGGTATTACCCGCTATCAAAAAACATGCTGGGTTCTCATTCTCCAGTCAGTGCCATCTGACCAGTGACACTGTCAACGGTCCGGAGTTGTTCCCCCGGGCGCTGCACAGCAGCCCACCGCTCCCTTGAGGGGTCGGTTGAATGTAGGGGATCAATATCGCAAACATGTATGTGTGTATGTGACAATAAAAGCACATTTAACTTTAAACAGTGTAAAAGTGTCACATTCTGTAAATCACACTGAGATGCAAGCTCCCCTTTCTCTAGGCATGTTCCTCGTAACATAACCTAGACAAAAAGTGAACTGCACAGTAATTAGTAACCGTGGAAGAACACATGAAGGTAACCCTACCTCTGCGGACAGTCCTCGGGGCAGGGCAGGAGCTGCCTTTTCCGCACCATCTCCATCACCTCCTGGTTGGAGAAGCCGTAGTAGGGCTGCAGGCCGTAGCTGAAGATCTCCCACAGCACCACGCCGAAGGACCACACGTCAGAGTCCGTGGTGAACTTGCCGTAGGCGATGGCCTCGGGCGGCATCCACCGGATGGGCAGCAGGGCCTTGGGCTGCAGGCGGTAGTAGTCGGAGGAGTAGATCTCCCGGGAAAGACCCAGGTCGGAGACCTTGACGTGGAGCTGCTCCCCGACCAGAATGTTCCGGGCCGCCAGGTCCTTGTGGACGTAGAAGTGACTGGCCAAATACTCCATCCCAGCAGCCACCTGGGGTGGAAGCGGGGGAAGAAGGGGGGGAGGAGGGTTTAAATATTTCAAACTCCGACGGCCCACCCATGGGCCGTTCACCATCTTGGTTGGGGAAGTTGTGTTTTTGACATGTTTAACTTAAAAGTTGTTCTTCATGCTATATACCGTTAGAAAGCTATAAATCTTACAATTTGATTGATATAAAATAATTTAAGATACGATCGTAACATCAGGTACACTCAACGGATATGTCAGACCACCACCAAAGGGTTTTAAGGACATTTAACATTTAGAATAATGTACATGCTCATATACAGCCACATTAACACGGACAGCTCAGGTACACACCTCTACGGCCATATGCAGGAAGTTTCCCCCCCCCCACACACACACACACACACCTGTACGGCCATGTGCATGAAGTCTCCCCCTTCCCCCAACACACACACACACACACACCTGTACGGCCATGTGCAGGAAGTCCCCGTGGTCCAGGCTGGATTTGACGGTGCCATCTTCGTCGCTGCTGCAGCCCACGTCTGAGTGGGGCGAGCGCATGATGAGGAACTCGTGCAGGTCCCCCTGGGGCAGCAGCTCAAACAGCAGGCACACGGGCTGCTCCTGGGTTACCACGCCCAGCAAGCACACCACGTTGGGGTGCTGCAGCTCGCACAGCACCGACGCCTCCTGGTGGATGCGTTGCCATTATCCAAGGTCACTTATTATGAGTACAGTAACAGGACGCGTGTGTGTATACTGTGTACACACACACACACATATACAGCATCCATATATATATATATATATATATATATATATATAGACGTACAGGGGTATCTACACTACATAGATATGCATGTAGATATAGAAGAAATACTGTATGTCAGTATTGGATAGCTGAAATCTACATATTGTTAAGCTTAGTTGTCCTATTTTTTCTAAGAATTTCTTTACATTCTGTCATTTGTAGCATGCTAACAAATTAATTAAATTAAACTACCCCAATTTGTCTTACTTTTCAGTGGTTGTATTTAATATGTATTTGACATTTACATTTTGGCCGAGGAAAAAATCAAGTTTAAACTTATATGGCGGACCACTTGTAGTAACGTTGATGACCCTCTAGGGGTCACAGTTTCCCTGTTGAATAGCTCGGCTCTCATTGATATATATTACACAAATATAAAGGAGGGAGTCAGGGAAGGATCCGGCACCTGTTGGAAGTCGGCCCACAGCTGGGTGCTGGAGAAGTCCTTCAGGGTCTTGATGGCCACCAGCTGGGCCTGCTCCATGCCGGGCAGGTACAGGTGGCCTTTGTAGATCTTCCCCAAGGAACACTCCCCGAGCTCCTCCATGAAACGCACCGCTGAAAGGGGCAGCTCTTTGGCCTTACTCTGCACAGAGGACCATGGAAAATGGGCGGCATTTATATAGCGCTTGTACATCCTGACGGCCGCTCGATGCGCTGTACGTACAGCCTCACAATCACCCATTCACACACACACACTGACGGCGACGCCGTCTAAGCACCGGGAACAGTTAGGGTTATGTGCCTTGCTCAGGGACAACGCCACACGTGTTGAGGAGTTCTCAATCACCTGCCCAATCACCTGCCCCCCCCCCCCCCGTTGGGCAGTTGGTAGAGAAAAAAAATTAAAAACAGAGGTGGAAGAAATTGGAGGAAAACAAACAAAAATGGGATAAAATGAATCAGATATTTGGTTCTCCGTCAGCTAGATATGCTAGACTTTCTCCTGGATGGGAAAACACAGTGTCAGCAGGAAAGTGTAGAGCCTGGAGCGAATAAGTGATCACATCACTAGACATGTACAGTGGATTCACGGAACTAGCCACGCTCCTTAATAAATCACTTTGCACTGTCCGGACAGCAAATTGGCCAACTTGCCCACCGGCTCGCCAATCTGGCAACATGTTAAGTGCTCAAACATCTACATTAGTTCTGGTGCTGGTCATTCATAATCTTGCACTTACAGAACCCACAAAAACTGTAAGAAAGTGTAGCTCCTATGTGAGGGATGCTGTTTCTCAGGGGTGTACTGTCCCACGCCAGCAGGAAGCCAACAGACCCTTTTTCTGCTAATTGCGGAGAACTTGGCGTTGATGTTTGACTTTGGATCCAAATCTGATCGGAGGAATTTGAATGGTAGGGTTTATGGGGCGGTCAGCAACAATTTTTCAGAATATCCTGGGGCCGTATTGTGTTAGTGGTCTTGGCTTACAGCAGTGATGGAGGAAATTAGAACAGCGACACCAGTAGATAAACTTGTTAGGGTCTTCCGGTAAATGGAGGAAGATGTTTGTGGCAATGTTGGGGAAAACTGGAAATACCATTTTATTATTTTTATATTCATGTCACATATTATGTTAAGATCATGTCACCGTTATAATACATGTGTAGTAAGAACTGCTAACTATACATTTCTGTACCTAGAACAGACAGAATCTGACTATTAGGAGAACATAAGTAGACCATTGCTTAGCAACGCCAGACGACCTTGCAGATGGTCTCTGGACGAAGGTAATGAATTACATTGTAACTGACCAGCACCTCAGAAGGTACTGTTCTCAAATAGATAGATTGAGTGACAACATGCCACTGCCCTGTTTTGGGACAGTCAGCCCTATATATGCTGTGATTTCTCATGTATTGTCAGCGCTCTCTTGAATACACCTCTTTAACTGACCTGGCTGCTTCGTGGTGTTATTGACTTCATTACTACTTCTAAGCCGTAAACCTAGTTTACCAAGAAGCCTTCCAACCTTCTTGGCCGAGACGCTACAGTACACACCCAAACTTGTCAACTCTCACAACAATTTTAATTCAAACCATTATTTCAAATCATTAATCTAGAAACATGAAACATATAGCCCACACTGCAAAAAATGCCCTATCAAATATAAGTGCAAATGTATTAGAGTTAGAGCTTTCTTATGCTTAAAAACAGCCATTTTTACCACCAGTGCAGTAAGTGAAATTCACTTGATAAGGTTTCTTAAATTAATTGCAGATTTACTTAATTTAAGTCACTAGATAAGCCATTTATATTAGAAACAAGTCCAAGTAGATTTTAAAATCTAAAAACAAGATTATCTCACTAAATTATATGTTCGTTTTTGCAGTGCACTGGTGACAATACAGGTGGAAGTCAAATGTTTATATACTGAGGGTGTTCTACGTGCCCATGAGCACCACAGACATTAAAAACCCCACCTCTTAATAAACTGGCAAGTTAAACAGGCCATCGGAGCGCGGAACGAGCTTCCTGACCTGCAGGGCCATTTTAGCAGCGTCTAATCCAAAACTGCTGCGTGATTTTAAAATATAGCTCGTTGTTAATCTCAAAACACAGCTGTTTTACATTCTAGGAAATACAAGATTTTCATCTAACGCCGGCGAAGCTGGAACGCACATCTAAATAGGCCCACATGATACACAAAACACTAGGTACCGTAAACTGTGTGTGCGTGTGGGAGAGAAAGGAAAAATGGGGGGGGGGGGAGAGGAGATACCATATTGGAATATTCTCTATAGAAATCTTTGTTCCATTATGTCTGCTGATGACACTTCTAATCTTAGTGGGAATCTCACGCTCTCTCTTCTCTGATCAGACAGCTGTCTGGGGGCTTCCATTGGAAGGTGTGTGTGTGTGTGTGTGTGCGCGCACGCACGAACGTGAGCGAGAGATGAGAGAGAGCCATGTGTGACAGACTGCATGTGTGTGTGTAGAAGATAAAAGAGTGAAGGAAGGGAGTACAGGAGAGGAGGAAGAGGGGCTGGCAAAGATTCCAAGATTCCCGGAGCTCCGCGATGAATAATGAAATTCCTGATGGCAGCTTGAGGAGGCCTGGGCACAGAGGTGTGCGTGTGTAGGTGCGTGGGGGATAGGGAGGGGGGCAAGGTCAGTAGTGTGGGTGTGTGTCAGAGGGGAGAGAGTGTTTCTGATGTTATGAAAGACACAGATGTGTTTCGTTACGTGGCCCCCCCCCCCCCCCACCACGCCTGAAACCCTCAGATCCTCCTGACACTAACACAGGTTCCGTGTGTGTGTACTAAACACATGTTTATATGCCTATAAAGGGATTTACAAAGTCTCCTGGGTAGTCGAGGGAAAGTGGTGGGGATAAACTTAGACAACAGCTTTGAGCAAAAACCCACAGACGTGAGACGTTACAAGAGACGCTGCAAGAAGATAAAAACTGTCGGCTCTTTACTCCCTGCCAACTTATTAAATAGGGGGCGTCTACACCACTGCAGTTACTGTTTCCATTCTTAAAATGGA
Organism: Forbesichthys agassizii; assembly: GCA_026546735.1. Classification (NCBI taxonomy): domain Eukaryota; kingdom Metazoa; phylum Chordata; class Actinopteri; order Percopsiformes; family Amblyopsidae; genus Forbesichthys; species Forbesichthys agassizii. The sequence continues at coordinate 6,598 of JAODLL010041103.1, forward strand.
CGGAAATGTGCTGTATCCCGACCCTGTCTAGAAAAACCTTTTACTGTGTGTTTCTCTGAAGTACTTGAAGCAGATACAAGTGTTACCTGCAACAGCTTAAAACATTCTAATTTGGGGCGGGAATTCCCCTTGCGGTTAAAACCAGCGTTACATAAACATGGTTGTTGAAACTCAAAAGGGCGTATTCCCCGACCATACTGGAGTGGCTCGAGCTTCTCTCTACCCCTCCCCTTATTTAACTATCCTTCTACGTCCCCGGTAAGTAATGTATGTTTCTGTGTGTACCGTTCATAGCTAATCAGCCATGTAAACCAATAGAATAGGCCTATGATAAGCATATTAGCCTTCAAATCACATTGACATTATAATATTCAATATGCCAATATGTTTGTATGTCTAATATCCTTGTTAATATTTAGAAAGTAGACTGAGAATCCGTGTTTAGTGGATTTCAGTGGTCAAAAATAGATGGTAACCACGCCTAGCAAAACAACAGAGCTAATGATGCAACTAATAGATCCTGCCATCTGAGTAGAGTAGATCCAATTCAAAACGATCAACTTAGTCCTAAGTTCAACCAATCGGGGTGGAGCTTTTGAGGGAGCGCTCCATGGCATTGAAGGGATAGGTGTTACGGTTTTGAATGAGCTCAACTCTCTACAATATTTCTCCAGCATCTCTGACTCCGCCTTCAACAACTGAGGCTGCTCGCTTCCAAGACCTGTGGGGAAGGGGGGGGGGGGAGGGGGGCGCTGTGCCGACAGCTGTGGGCTAAGCAGCCCCACAGGCGGCATACCTGGGCCTGGGGTATGCATGCTCGTGCCGGCATACTGTCTGGATGGGCAGACAAACTATGTAAGGGGAAAAGATAAACAGACACGATACGTTTTGAGTAGGCAGCCTGCGGAGAAACACGATACAGTGATGTGAGCCTTGCGGACGGCAAGCCTGTCCGTCTGCCATTACAAACAGGTTCTGTGAAGGGCGGGGGGGGGGGGGGGGGGGAGGGGGGGGAAACACTGGTGGAGGTACGGAGAGATCAAAGAGGGGTGGAGGGATGGGAGAGGAGAGAAAGCGAAGGCAGATGTGCGAGTGAAGCGTCAAGGGGAGAAAGACAGGCGCATGGAAGCGTCAAGGGGAGAAGGGTGACAGAGAGATATGGAGCGGAACACTCCCCCTGATACGGATCTTAGGCTCAGAGTGGGAGTGGATGAAACACACACGGGGCAAATCTCTCTCTCTCTCTCTCTGACCTAGCCGGCATGGCAGGTCGCGCCAGTGTTATGACTCCAGGTGCTGTCTGCTGTAATGACGGAGAAATACAAACACAGCAGAGTCATCTGGATTCACCACAGGACCACAGAGCGCGCTGTGCGTGCGTGCGTGCGTGCGTGCGTGCGTGCGTGCGTGCGTGCGTGCGTGCTGAGGTTATGTTCTGAATCGCTACAGAGGAATGCAGAGGAATGCAGGCATAAGACAATGGCAGGCAGTCATGAGATTGCAGCATTATTCACCCCATAGACAGACAGGACAAGGACGGTGCGGACACATTTATGAATATATAAATTGTAACCAGCATACATAAAATGAAAATAACAGTATGTATTACCATTACGTCCACTGCACACACACACACACAAAAAATAAAGAGTGAATGAACCTGCTTTAATGTATATACTGCATACAGTACGTGTATATTGATGTATAGGTGTGTGTGTGTGTGCGCATGTATGTACATGTATGCATGTATGTACAGGTACGTGTGTGTGTGTGTGTGTGTGCGTGCGTGTGCATGTATGTACAGGTACGTGTGTGTGTGCGTGTGTTTGCATGCATGTACAGGTACGTGCGTGTGCGTGTGTTTGCATGCATGTACAGGTACGTGCGTGTGCGTGTGTGCGTGCGTGTGCATGTATGTACAGGTACGTGTGTGTGTGTGTGTATGCGTGTGTTTGCATGCATGTACAGGTACGTGTGTGTGAGCGTGTGCATGCATGTACAGGTACGTGTGTGTGTGTGTGTGCATGTATGTACAGGTACCTGTACATGCAATACACACATGCACACCTTGCTGCCTCACCTTGGGCTTGTAGGTGGTGATGAGCATGGACATCTCCACGTTCTGCCCGCGCACCGGCTTGGGCTGGCGGGGCTTGGCGGGGGGCTGCGGGGCTTTCTGGTTGTTGCGGCAAACGCAGATGAACAGGAAGAGCAGGGCGATGGCCAGCGGGATGGCCACACTGGGCACCAAGATATACAGGATCTCCATGTTGCTGCTGGAGTTCTTCTCCTTGTGGTCTGGGAGGAGGGGGGGGGTTGGGGAGGAGAGAGGGTGAGGGGATGGTGCTGCTTTGAGTCAGGTGTGTTGGAGCAGGGAGACAAACAAACAACAAAGGTCCAGTGTAGTCAAGCCAACCCCATACGTGCACATCACACACAAACATAGTTATCTTCCCACTTGCCCAGCACGCACACACACACACACACACACACAGCTATCCTCCCACACCAGGTCAGTTAGGGAAGACCTACTGGAGCCTCTTACCACAGACGGTGATATCGCAGAGCTCCATGCGGACCCCCTCGTCCAGGGTGAAGCACCAGGGGCCCTCGTGCTTGTTGCCCGGGTTGCGACAGTAGGAGTGGCCTCCGTTCAGCTCTGGGTAGCGCACGGCCAGGAAGGTGTGGCTGTGGGGGTACTGGGAGTTCCAGGGCTGGCACTGGCGGCCCGACCTGGTCACGCTGACCGTCCCGCGGTAGTCCACCCCCGTGCTGTTGTAGCACTTGTGGTCTGGGAGGAACAGCAGCGGGTCAACCGGGCTAACGCATGAGCCGATTTAACAGGCGGAGTCAAGAGGCCGCAAGCTAACTGTACGCAAATAACCAAAATACCTCCTCGCACATCACTAGCTTACCTTTCTCTGTGCCTGCTGACAAAGTATTTCTACACAGCCCTGGCTCCGTAAATAGCCTCTGGGGACATTTGTTTTGAGCTTTTTCTAGAATGACTAACGCTGCTCTTTCAAAAGGTATTGGAAGCGTTTGTATGCTAATAAATGTTTTGTCAAATTCAACAAATATCTCCTTGCTAGCTGCCCTTTCTCCAGAATGACTTAGTATACCTTTGCTGTATATAGTGTTACAGTTTCCCCCTTGAGTTTCTCCCCAGCTCACCGTTTAAATGTATGAAAAAGAACTGGATTATAATCATACATGGCTGTTGAGGGGAGGGGTAAGAGATTGATGGGAGCTTATGAACAGTGTAGGGGGAGGAGTAGAGAGGAATGTGAGCCGATTAGCTCAGGTCAAGTCAAGTTTATGTACACAGTATACGGCTCTTAATCCCATTATAGCCTCGCGGCGCTTTCAAACCGAAAATATTTTTAAAAGACACTTTGCTTTCAACAACAAGGGCACAAAGGAAAGCAAGTCCCTTTAATATATAACCTGGTTTACTGTATTTTTCTACAGACAACACCTACCCTTAGATAATACTCATAATACTCAAGTATGACACTTATTAAGTCACCACATCCATGCCTAGTGAGGCCACAAGCTATAAACTCACAATAGGAGTCACAATACATTACAGGTGCTGCAGTTCCTTACTTTTGTTAATGGGCTCGGCCATGGGGATGCCTATCCGCAGACAGTTGACCGCCTCCGGGCTGTCTGCGGCGGCCAGGTCCTCACAGTTGGGCAGCTTCAGCCTCTTGAGGATGAGCGGGTTGGAGCGAGCGATGATGTACTCCGTCTTGCACAGGTCGTTCTCCAGGATCTCACACTCGTCCTTGCACAGGTCCCGAGGCTTGTCCGCCCCCGAGCTGCGGTCGCAGGTGGGGAAGGCAAAGTGGCAGAGGGAGGGGATTGCGAACTGGGAGCAGCGGTCCGACAGGTGGTTGGACGTCCCGATCATGGTGAAGGCCGCTGGTGACGCCGGGGGGTGTGGGGGGGGGAGGGTTAGGGAACAGCTAAAAGTGAATTGCTTTCAAAATGTGTAGTCAGCTGTTGCAAGCTAATTGTAGGCTAATACACCTTTTGTTAAAGGCACCAAATATCTTCTCGCATTACGCTACATTACCGTTCGCTGTGGGGGTTGGAAAAAGAATCACATCCTTCTGCACAGCCCTGGCTCCGTAAATAGGAACATAAACACAGTGGCGGACGTCGCATTACTGTACTTTGCTTCACAATGCGCTTCAATGTGTGAGTAGGCGCTGCTAAGGGATATTGTTTGATTTGAAAGTTAGCAAACGTTGGAGAATAATGAATCCTTTACATGGTAAATGGACTTAGTATATATTGCACTAAAACCACACCACTAAAATGTTGGATACGTATGTAACGAACATAATGAAAAAGAACCGCTTTACAGTCCTGCCTCACATTCACACACTCATACAGTACATTATTGGTGATGTCAGGCACCAACTGACTGGTGAGGAGTTAGCAGGTTGACTTGGTAGGATAACCACAGGTTTATGTATGCTTGTGCACCAGCATTAACAACAAGTGTTTGCTTCGCTACACTGTGTGCACTTGAATTCTGGTATAACGAAATGGAACGGACCCGTAATTTGCTTTACTTGTGTTGACCATAAAATGACCCTGCTCTAGCAAGGCTTCATTCCTAGAGAATCTTAGTGAAGCTTTTATATTTCACATTTAATCGATCCTGTCTTTTAATTATATCTGGATGTCATATGTATTACTCTTTCGAAGCAAAGGCTTTACAAAAGCCATAAAACACAAAACTATAAAAAGGCGGTTTGTGTTGGGTATTTCCTTTTAAAGACAAAGCCTACGTTTCCACTGTGTGCGTGTGTATCTACATTGTAAATTGGAGGGAGAGCGATAACGAATGTTAAACCTTGATACATAAGTGATTCATGGCCATGCTGTGCGTATTGCTAGCAACGTGCTGTTAAAGGGGCAGGTGCGGACATGAACATGTACTTTGAGTGACGTTGACTTGGCCGACAGTCCCGCGCTGAGGCGACTCACTGTTTATGTCTACTACTCGGTCTACTTTGGATAAAAAGCGCTATATAAAATGTGCCCATTAAATGCGCCTATCTACTAAAAATAAAACATAAATAATAATAATAATACAATTATTTAATATTAAAATGTATTTAAAAAAAAATAAAATATTATTTTAAGAAATAATTGTGACATTATGCCACAGTGAACAGTGAACGCGAGTGTGCCGGATGCTCTGGTTGTCTGCTCTGTGATTTATGCCACCGCTTTGGGCCTTTTGCAAACATATCCTGGCATACATCTTAATCAGCAATTCTCCTTGATGTGCCGGATTAAGGAGCTGGTGGTTCTGTGTTCCTGAATTGGATGGGGTTTAATAGAGCAAGCTCGGTAGAGAGAGACCACAGCTGCACACATGCAATGCATAACATCAGGGTGTATAAGGCTTAGCACGCACAGCGAGCCGAGCAGCGCGCACACACAAAACAGACACAAATAATCAGACTGTCGCACAACATGCGTGCACACATACGCACATACAGAGTGGTTAGCCTCCCTACAGGCTGTCATCGACTTCCTTTTTAATGGCAAACTATTCTTAATAGTCAATAACAACAATTTAGTCAAGTCACATATGGCCCACAGAGCACAGCATTAGTGTCACAGCTGGAGAAAAGCTATAATTTAAAATAATTTTTGACAATATTGCTAAAGTGTAATGCACCCTAAAATGTGTGTTTTGATAGCTGTAAACTAAGTAATAGGACTGATCTGTGATGAGACACATCATTGCTGATGTTAATATTTACAAAATCCCGTGTTTATAAAAATCTGCATTTTATGCGCTAAAACCAGATCTAAAAAATAAACAATTCACCCCAGGACCTGGCTGGTGTTCAATGATACACTCAGTACGTTCATACATCATCAAATCCAAAATTCCCCCCTTTCAGCCCTTCCCCTCCCTACACTCACAATGTTTTCAAAGTAGTAGTGGGTGGTGTCAGGCTTAGAGCAGGGCTGCAGTTACACTTTAATGTAAGGAAAGCGTGTAAACACAGTTGAAAAGACTTGTGGAATAAACACCGCTGTCTTCTACAAGAGTGATCTCTCTCACCTGTGATCTGGGTCTCGATCTCGCCCTGCATCTGCAGTGAGTCCACGAAGATACTGCGGTTGCCGATGAAGCGGGCGCAGGCTATGCCTCGGTAGGGCTGGCAGAAACCCTCCTCGTCGAAGTCATCTCTACGGGCAACAGGGTATGGAGGGAACAGAGAGGAGGGTGGAGCAGGGAGAGAGAGAGAGAGAGAGCGAGAAAGTAAGAAAGTGTTATGGTGATGTCGAGGATTGCAGTTTTCTTTATCAATAACAAAAACATATCTTGATTAATTGCTGACAACCTTTGTATTGCTATTCTGCTCTAGGTAATGCATACCTGCGGAAAGAGCAAGAGAGGCACAGGGTAACACAGACGCAATCACCAGACCACTAGGGGTCAGTCTACATTTAGAAAACGAGCAGAAGTCAAGTTATTCATAACAAGGGGTTTCTGAGAGCCTGGCTGAGGAAGATACATCGATTCCTAATCTCAATCACAGTGACACACACACACACACACACACACATTGCCAGAGTAGTCCATGTTAGGAGTTCATGTATGGCCATTTTACTTTATTCCTGTTTTTGGCAGAGATGCCATCATGAGCCTAACTCCAAACACATAAAAGAAGGGAGAGAGAGAAAGAGAGAGAGGGGAGAAACATTTATTTTTAAAGTCTGACACGTCTGAAGGAGGCGTGGCACTAAGGCTATTCACAACACTGAAAATCTCCCCCCTTTCTCCCCCACACCTTATTTTTTCTTTTATGCTTTGTCTTAATTTCCCTCCCACACACACACACACACAAACTAGCGAGCTATTTTCTCAGTGTGAGATCACAGTGTCGTGAGCGTTAAGCCATGCCATATGGGGACTTTAGGACCAGACACAGCCACAGTCTAGGGGAGTGTGTGTGTGTGTGTGTGCGTGCATGAAATCATAACACACGCACACACATCTGTGTGCACATACCCGAGCACACAAGGCCCATATTGGGCCTACGCTGGCTTTAATGCGTCCTCATGCTACAGGCACAAACCGCTAACAGCACACAGAAAGAGTTATACTGGCAAGTGTTTCATTTACAACTTTCAAATTTCCCTTTTGTTTTTTGGGAGGAATGGACTAAAAATAAATACATAAATAAACCTGCAGTTTGTAAACGAAATTCAAGTAATTATATTCGATCCATATGTTCAACTAGATGAGCTTAATATATACCACTGATGGAGCACACGATGGTACGGGCAAAAATACACGCGCGCACGCACACACACAAAGAGGGTTATTGGGGTCGATCACTCAGACGAGTGTTAAGTGTCTGAGGGGCCAAGGTTAGCTCTCCCCACCTGACCCTGGGTCTGTACAGAACTAAATTGACTTTCCAGACATAAACATGCACGTAAGCACACACTTACAAACACACTCACCAAAGTGGCGAGCATTGGTCTGCATGCTAAAGATTCCATGGAGATAAGGTAACAGCTTTTTATGCCCCAATAAAGGCTTAAAGCAGACTTCATGGTTGTACTGTATAATTTCCCACTAGAACGTGCATATCTGTTACATAATTTAATAATAATAATAATAATGTAATGGTGTCCCTTGACAATGGGTAAGCTACTTAAATTCAAAATGCAGATTCGTGCCTGTCTCTAAAAAGAGTTACAGTTTGGTTCTCCAATATGGTTTATGATAGAGTTTTTTAGGATTCCTTTCATATGCATAAGTTCTGGTCAGAACTTTTAATACTTTCTGTCATGGTAGCGGTAATAATTAAACAATAAATCATAATGATTAAAAAATAAATCCAAAAACATGGAAATGCAATCCCCAGATCTGCAATGGCTAATTTATAGGGCTATTACTGAAGGTTATGAACCGTAAGAAGTTAAACACAGAGTGTCCAGGCAGCCACGTTTCCTTGGTGGTGGGGCAGAGCGGGTAACACACACACACACACACGCACGCACACTTACGCAGCCACAACATAGACACCCAAATGACGAGTCAGAGCGGGCCATCCAACCACATCTCTGGCAGGTCCGAGCACCCCTGACATTACTATGTGGGCCCAGGTCACAGACCAGCCCAGACTGGTTCCTTCATATTCCGGCCCGTTCAGACTTAAAGGTGCAGTCAGCGATTATATGTTAATACACATGTTGTCACACTCAGTGAATATCTCCAGGGTGGGATATAAGCACCCGCCACCAGATAAATGGCGGTAATTTAGCCTTTATATATATATGTGTGTGTGTGTGTGTGTGTGTGTGTACAGTGTCAGGGTTATGTGTGTCCATTAGGTGTGCTTGTGCGTGTCTGCTGTGTGTGTGCGTGCACGCTCATCCAAGTGTGCACGCTCATCCAAGTGTGCTCTCCTAGGCAGGGAGAGTCCAGTGTGGTAGCCATTTGTCCAAACAGTGGAAGGCAGCTTAGGCCTTTTATTGCACACACCGACACCACAGGCCCCCTCTGTGTAATGCTTTATAATGTCTAATTACAAGGAGAGGCCTTTCACCCGGCAAGAGAGGCCATCTATAATCCCAAGCTAAAAAGAAACGCCCGTCCTGCCGCGGAACCTAAACAAGGTGTTGGAGACGTTCATTTATTTTTAAAACAATTTGTCTTTTTCCACACTTTATATTGACTCAGCGGGCGGTTATGCGCTTCCCCTTTGTCCCCAGTAGCGTCCAGCGTGACGTTCACACAGGCCCCACGCATTCACATGCGGTTGCCGCAGCGCGGGGGCGGGCACAGATGCGAAATGCATGTGCCAGTGTCTTGCTAAAGGGAATCTCAATGCTGGCTGGGCATGGAGGGGGTGTGGCTTTGGACATCCTTTAGCAGTTTATTAATGTGTTAGAGTCATGTTTTTATAGCACACCATTAAATACCGTATTCATACAAATGTCATCTTGCCCCCCGCAAACAAACCATATGCTCTCTGAGGGTGTAACATTATATTTATGTTCATATTGTAGATATGTGCAGTGTACAGTATATAGTCTGAGCTTAAGAAAAAGAAAAGATAAAGTTGAATTCAACAATAGTTGTAGAATGCACCTGCCAACCGAGCTGCATCAATATTGTATGTCGCCTTATCAGCTACATACACACACACACGAGAAGTAAGCTAACTTGCAAACTTGTAGGCTGATGAAAGGAGGAATTAGCTTCACTCTGAAGTTTGTGTGTGTGTGCTGCTGTTCTTTAAGTGAGAAGGAGAGCAATGTTTTCACACTCGTTTAAATCATGTCTGCAAACATACCTTTTTATTCACTCCATTGCAGCACACCCTAGAACAGGCCATCGCCTTTTAAACATGGATGTTTTTAATGTATTTTCACTACTACAAAGCTACAAACGCACATACACAGCCACTGACCCCAAAGACTATGCATTGCTGAAAATGTCACAGAAACGTCACAGAGTTTTTAACAGCATTTAGAATGTTAAGAATAAACAATTAGATTCATTAGAAAAAGGTATTCTTGCTGTATTATGCACTACAGACCAGCAAAGTCAATGGATTTTTGGTTGTCCAAACCCAGCGCACATTAACCTCAGGATACCATCCAGGAACCCCTCGATTCACAAGCGTTTGTCATAGAGGCAGTTCTAACACACATCCTTACATACGATTGGGTGAGGTAAAGGTAGTCTGTCAAATCAGTATGTTTAAAAACAGCCAGAAAGCCGGTGGAAACCGAAGTGTGCAACGTACAGTACGTCAGCTTGGGGGCTGATTGGCCCAGCTGTGCTCTATAGACGGTCAACAAATGCGTTTTGCATTGAGGGCTTCCCGGCTGATTCCAGACTCGAGACCAAATGAATTGGGAGGCTAAGCACATATCGCCTCTGGAGCCCAATAAACAGTCCTGTGTGCATCCTGGCCCTTCATGGAACCATCCTGTCTGTCTGTCATGTAAACAGACCCCCTTTCCTTCTCTATCACCATGGGACATGTCTCCATCCTCCCCCACCATGCTTCCTCCACCACAACAGGACACTGTTAGTGTTCATGGAGCTAATCTGTTAAATAAGCAATCGCTTAACCAAGACTAACAGAAGGAGGGGGGAGAAAGAGAGAGAGAGGAGGGGGGGGCAGTCTAGGAAAATATCTATCTATCTCTATTTGCCGATAGCTAATAGATACTCTACTACAGTATAGCGAGATAAATAGATTCACTTTAAAAGCAAACTTAAAACACTGAAATGTTCCCCCATGCGTGTCCAATGATGGCAGCCAAACTACTCAGGAGAAGATAGCATCTAACCTGCTGTAAAGGTTTACAGTGCCTACAGTGTGGGCTAGCCTTATAGCTTTGGGTTATTATGGATTGGGCCCGTATTCAGGCTGGCAAACATGGTGACATCACGGGGGCTGGTGGTCGGTGGTTGAAGACGTGTGTGTTTTGAGTGTGTGGTTTCAGGGGGAGGTGAAACTCGACGCTTTAGTCGAGGGGGGTATGGCAAAGGGTTAGGGTTAGGGGGGGTTATGGTGATGGGGCGGTGTGTGGCCCAGGGCCGTAATGATACTTCAGAGGTAACTCTTTTGTATCCAGTAGCTGCTGGGTGTCTGTTGAGTGAGGGGGAAATACTGTAAGCTAAAGGTCAAAACAGGGCTGTGAATTATTTACATACCAGTGCCTTCCTGATTCCTTTATGAGCCATTTGTAAAGGCTGGAGGATTTTTAGATGTTAGCATACATTTTTAATAATAGAGCCATGGAAAACTGTATTTATATCTTCTAATGTATTTAATGTATTTATTAATTTACATAATTATCCACCATATATGGCCTTGTGTGTAAAACTTTGCCCCTTATACAGTACTTAACTGACTGCAATATTTAGCAGCAAGCTAAATAATATTATAACAAATAATACAGGCTTCCTATAATAATTGTCTTTTATATCACTGTGGCAGACATTTAACCCACTTTCAGAATGGTTTTAATTAAAAATCAACAGTAACATGAACTGTTCGTTTTAGTCATGCCAATATACCATGATCAATAATATGTTTGATGGTGCCTTACCCGTTTTTGAATATGAGTGTGTGTGTGGGAGGAGGAGGAGGCGGTTCAGGGCAGGAATCCAACACACAAATAAAAGACACGTGTGAAGGCTGGACAGAAAAAGCAGCTGAACAGTGAAGAACAAGAGACAACCCACTCCACCTCAAGAGTTTCCTACCAAACAGTCCTTTACTAAAATTCAGCGTGATGGAAAAACATGTTAATCTAATTTCTTTCTACTCAAAAAATGGGTTGTAGATCATATGTGTGAATGCGGTAAAGACAACGAGTCAGGGAGGAGGGGGGTGGGACGTCAAAGTGTTGACTGGGGTCTCTGACCGCCAGTGGCCCGTGACCACACGGAGATGGGAAAGAGTGCCGGACCAACTGAGACGCTCCATTAGGGTACAATGGAGAGAGAACAGCAGGCCCCTCATAGGTCCTCATGTTACGACTACAGGCCCACTCTAACAATAGAGGCTTCTGTCAGAGAGATGGAGGGGAAGGGAGAGAGAGAGGCAGATCCATACTTCTGCCACTGCTTAAAATTGAAGATGGCAGGAGGAGGAAAACACAAGAAGCAGATGTTCGTTCAAATAATATGAACTTATATAGCAACTTATATATTCTTATTGCTAACAGAGTGCAGTGTCTTTTCAATGCTGCGCATGCAGTAACAACAGCTAAAACAGTCGGCCACTAGATACTGTAGAGCAGTGGTTCTTAACCTTATTGGAGGTACTGAACCCTGCAAGCTTCATCAGTGCATTCACCGAACCCTTCGGAATTGAAAGAATAAAATATGATTTCTTCAAAACATAGGTATATATTGTATTTGTGCACAAAATAAACCATGCATCAGTTGCACACAAAATCACTGTGTTCATAGAACAAAACCAACAAAACATGAATTTCACACAAAAGCAACTCAATTAATTATTTACTGCAAATCAATGTGACTTTTGCTGTTGCCTTTTAGATACAAGTTCAGAAATGTGCGGCTTCACCTTGGCAAGTGCCACTCTCATATAATTTTCGCAACAAAGTCTGTTCCGTTTCTTAGTTTTCATGTCTACCATCCTCGAAAAGGATTGCTTGCAAAGACACGTACGTAACAAACGGTGTGAGTATCTCAAGGGCTTTCTTAGCAATAAGAGGGTGTGGTACGATTTGCTAGTGTGAACCGGTCTATACTGTGTGTGTCTTGACCCTGCCTAACCCTTGAGAGCGGCTAAACGAACCCCTGTGGTTTGATCGAACCCAGGTTAAGAACCACTGCTGTAGAGGAATCTAGTAGGCCGTTCTAGTAGGAAATTAGCTTTATTAAAATGGTAAGAGAGTTCACGAATCGGTAGTGATTCAAGCCCCTTAACCCAGCCTTGTAACCCTAACTCTAGAACTGAAGCTCGAATCGAGTTGGAACCTAGGTTTGTCTAATGGTTCTCTGGGATGCTGAACATGCCTGTTGTAGTACCGTGGCGATACGACCTTCCTTTCCAGAGATACGCCCTGCCTTGGTGACCGCAGGAAGTCGATTACTCCCATTTCCGCTGGGTGTACAAGGTCTTGAGGAATACCAATAGATTGGCCGTCCCTGAAAACACATGTGGACCGTGGTTTCAAGTCTCTAGGACATTCACAAAACATTGTATTTATCCTAAGCCTGATTTCCACCGGATGTCTCTCTGTCCCGCCACGTCAGCGATGTGTTTTTCTCCGTCATCTGTACTGCATCCTGCCCCACTGGAAGCGTGTCAGAAGCAGAGCATCTTATTGTGTTTTCGCCGAGTCTCCATAGCAACAAACCAAAATTATGAGTTCTGTCTGATTGGCAGTTGGTCACTTTCAGAAGCGTCGCAGAAGCGCCTCCATCAAAATGTATAACTGCTGCCTATTTTTAGCGGAGAGATGCTACCGGGACGCTTTTGAGACGCGTCTGAGACGCTTTGGTGGTTCACTTGCATTGAAAAGAGCTCTGTCACGAAGCCGGAACGTGACAGAGACGTGCCCGGTGGAAATTGGGGGTGAGTGTCTCATCCTTGCTTATTTATATGCAAAGTCATCAACCACGACACTCCTCTCCGAACAAGCTGACCTGATAATGTCACTGTCCTGGGGTATTTTAGATCCTAGTAGTTGGATGGTGACGGTCATAAAGCTATAGATACAGTATAAAAGCACTGTGTGTGTGTTTGTACACATGCTTGAACACACACAAAAGAGCCAAGAATTTGATCAAATGTATTCGTCTAAATATACAGCTAAGGGACACGAAGGTGGAAAGAGCAGGATTGAGGGGAGCAAACTCACCGACTCACTGGCACAACTCTTATAACAGTATAACAAAGGGGAAGAGATGATAAAAGCAAGGGATCCTTGTCCAAAATAAAATAAATATACATATAAATAGATAAATAATTTGCTCTGAATATAATTTCATTGCGTAATCATCATCTCTTGCCGAAGAACTGAAATATGCAATAGTGTTCAAACAAGACATACAGTTGTGTTACTGTAATTGGCAACCAACATCTCCCAATAGAAAATATCTTGTGACACTGAGTCGACCTTTGCAAAAACCACAATGATGGAGAGAGAGAAAAAAGTTTTACAGTCAGTCTATTTGCACACATACAATCAAACAATGGAATCACAGTAACTGGTCTTTGTACAGTCTCATTCTACTCGAAGAACTCTCTACAACTACCCAATTTCTTTGATAATTAGCGATGCTTAAACTAGCTCAAGGCAGATAGACGTATAGAAATAACGGTGGGACATGAGGATGCCAAACGAAAAAAAAAAGAAGGTTGTGATTTTACCTCCCCTCCCGATTTAACACGACTTAATCCCCAGATCACACAACTGAATCTGAACACACAATAGCAGGCAGTTAAACAAGACAGGAGGATGCATGTTTCTGCTACAGGCGACATTTAGGAACATGTTTCAACACAAGCAGCACCTCCTCGACGACGGCGATTAGGAGTCACTAAAGGCATGTGTAGAGGGGAGAGACAACATCATATACCAGGCAGAGCGTGAATAAACCCTCCCTTCCTCCGCACTCTCACTTGTCTTAACTGTCTGAGCACACAGTCTGGAGGCATGCAAGGTGTAAATTCATCCTCAAATAAGTACTGACGTGTTCGCGCAACAAGGGATTAACCATTGTATGTAAGCTCCATTGCTGGAGATGAAAAGTATAGGCCATTTCAGTTAACTATACAATAAAAATATCCATCCATCCATCTTCTTCCGCTTATCCGGAGTCGGGTC
>JAODLL010041114.1:0-20981 GCA_026546735.1 Forbesichthys agassizii
CCTAAACACAGCAATGCTGCAGACACAGCAGTTTGGGGTAGTATGCTGAGTTTAGAGTTGGTGTGTGTGTGTGTGTGTGTGGCTTTTTGGCTGTTTGGGTATTGGTGTTAATGAATTGCAATGAAATGGCTGTTTCCTCTTTGTCCAAATGTACTACTATGGGAAGTGAAGGGACAGACCCAGACTCAATAGTCTTAATTCTTACTCCTCCTACAAACTTTTTGTCAGACTTTCAAAAGTAAATGTTCCTCAAGCTGTTCTTTTCCAAGGTCACAGGTCATAGGAGGTGCTTGTTCAAGAGCCCTTGCTACAGTGTCATTCTCCATTATGTGCTTACATTTATCCATGACACATGTCCTCTAAACACCCAGCATGCAACCTCACAGCCTGTCTGAAAGGTTTTGTGCTACAGTATTGCATCATGTTGTTATTTATTTTCTGTAGCCTACTGAATTTTGAGACCGTGCGGTTAAGGTGCCACACACAGTCTTCTTTGTTTCTATTCTACATGACATACACATTTTTCACTATTGACTCAGTTTTGTCTTGATGTTTACTAGGGGGCACAATATATCGACTCAGTATCATTATCGCAATATCACATTGCGCAATGTATCGAAAATGTTGAAGGAAGTGCAATTTTCCGTTTATTTTGTGGAGAGATGTGTCCAAAAGTTGTTTGGCTTAGTTGTGTTTGATTTATGCAGAACAGTAAGATGTTTGGCTGAGAAAGCTAATGACATAATGGAGATCAAAGAGGAAACATTAGTGGCCAAAAAGAATGCCTCCTTGGAATTACTGTTGTACCAGTCCAGTATGACTCCCATATAAACATTTGCTGTTTTGATATGTTATGAATATATTTTGCATATTTACTTATGTATATTATATTATTATATATATTATAAATATCAAAATTAATATCAATATTGCAATTTTCATTATCAATATCGCAATATCACATTTTATCAATATAGTGCACCCATAATTGCATACTATATATGTCATTTTTTTGTATGACTTGTCATTTGACGGAGCTGTGCAAACAGCCTTGCTTGACACTCATTGAAAATAAAAAGAATGAAGAATTCAAAGAGAAAATGAATTATTAAACAGCTGTCTTTGAGCTAAACCCTGGGGTGATAATTGAGGCAAAAATAAACCCATTGACATCCTCAAGGATTTGTCTCTCAGACATTGAGGTGGCAGACTGCACATTGACTAGACTAAACTCGACTAGAAGTTTTACATTAGGTCCCCACCCCCCACCATCAATGCTCCCTGAAGTTTTTAAGATGTCAGAAAAATATTTGATTTCCATTCATGTGACATTATTTTTTTCTGCACTTAGTCAAGTGTTGGATAATTAAATTAATTATAAAGCAAATATGTGGATGTTTATCCTGTCATTTTGTTACCAATTAGCTGCAGTTGGTCATAAACCTGCATACACAAGATCATCAGACATGTTTCATTTACTCGCAAAGGACATCCACACAGTGCCTTCTCATGAGACAATAACTGTCCTTGCTGTAGCTCAACTGTGTCATTCAGTCACTTGGTTATTAGCAACAGTACCACCAATGTGTGCCAAGGCAAATAAACGGCCAGCTGGCATCTAGAAATGGTCTATACCCTCACAAATAATAATGTTTTGACTGCATGTCGGGAACCGCCATCTGATGCACTACAGTTGCCTCCTTCAACAAAAAGCTTCTGATGGCATAAGATATTATTTGTAAGTTTCCGTTTACAGCACTTGGCAGACTTTTTCAACTTTAAATTATATAACATGGCTAATGTATGCGGTCTGCTTCTGGTGGCTATTAGCAGGCGTGTGCATTAAACATTAGGCTACAGCCCTGCATTGCTAGCATGACTCAGTGGTTAAAGAGGTTGTCCCTTGACTGTAACAGCTCAGAATCAATTCCTGCCTCAGTGTAGCCATTTTAACCCCTACCCACTCCAGTAGCAACCTATAAAGCTGGTTACTCCTGTCTCCACACCAATCTCTCTTTCTCTCAATGGTTTAAGTAACCTATGGTAACACTAAAATGCATCCAATAACATATTGAAATATATTGTAATGGTCATATGGTCATATATTGTAATAGATTCCATTGACCCATTTACTTTGGAAAAGTTAACTGTTTGAAGGGTTAATTAATTAGCACTAATAAAGACGGAGATAGAAGGTATTGAAAGTGAAGCATACAAAAATGCTATGAAGCTTTTTCAATTAAAAATAGAAACCCTATTCCCCCCACCATCTTAGTGAAATGTCTATTGCCTCTATGATGGGATTAGTACCAGTATTAAGCAAAAAGTATAGGCTACATACAAACAAATTGAAGAGCAGGCTGTACATTTGCCTCTTTACAGTAAAGCCACCCGAGTTGACTTGAGGAACCCTACAGGCTTGATAATGCTTCACTTGACTTTACTTGACATGCTGAGAATATGCCTTGCTGTTTCCACCACCATATGGTTCTATATTATTTAAGAGCGCACATAAGAGCTGGCCTAAGCATGTTAAGCCCCCACAAGAATGAATATAATATTACTCTACATGAGACAAAGGGCTGTGTATTAAGCCATGTAGGGCACATCATCCACAAACTGTCTGGTGTTTATGGGATAGCCCCTCCCCCAGCATACAGCCATGCCGGAGCGATGCAAATGGAGGACAGTGCAAAGCACATTGTCCCTTTCCCATGCACTATGAACTCTCTGTGGCTTTGATCAATTAACATGTGACTGTGTGTTGAATAGTCGCATGGCAAATACATGGGTTTACCGTTCACATAAAGTTGTAGGCCCAGCGGTTAAATGGGCCGCATTTATATAGCATTTTTCCAACCTTCCGGCCACTCAGCAAACTTCACATTTACACATTCACTCATACACCCCACTCATACACTCCCAGCCATCACCATCAGGAATTAGCCTGTGTCTGCTGGGGGGAAAAAGTACTATAGCAATGAACATATTGAGTTTAGTATACTTAATATACAATATACAGTATTTTTAATATACAGTATGATATATAATATGTATACTTGTTCAATAAAGTCAACTGTGGGCTGCTCACTTGGTGAGGAGTTAGAGGGGTGTCGCCCAGCTCTACCCACTGCTGTTATTACTTTGTCGGGAAGCAACTCTCAGGTATTCAGCAGAAATATTTTCTCAAAGAACCACCTTAAAATACAGAGGTATACATCTTCAAATGGTTCCCACCTTCTTTAAAGCGTTGCTGTAGAATAACCTTGTGATTTCCTTTCACGACACAGCCAGTTATTGTTTGTGCGGTTCCCTCCTTTATCCTGAGACAAGCACATCTGATACGGAACGCAATAGCTCCCCTGACATATCCTTGTGGTTCTCTGTGGGCTCTGAAGTGTGGGCTGCCTTCCTCCACAGCCCACACTAAGGATGTCTTCATCACTCGCTACGCTCTGCTCCGCACCAAGGTCCCTCCTTTTGAGCATGGATGACTGAGGAGGCGCCAGGGAGAAAATGGCTCCCCCACCCCAGGGAGACACCGCTGATTGTTCGGGAAGATGAGAGAGCTTCTTTGTCATTTCCTCTTACCTCAATATCACCTTCCTTGATACAGCTTTAGCCTTTTCTCTCGTCACCAATCTGCCTATATATAGGCCCTGGTTCCACCGGCTTTTAAGCAAGTTTGATAAACGAGTAACTTCTTTTACTTGAGAGAAATGTGCTCAAGATACACCATCGTCTGTCAGTTGTGTTGTGCCTGTTCATGTAAATAGTGCATACATTATATATTTGCAGTCTTAACAGCCCCTGCCTTCATACCTTTGAATCAGAACAACCGTCTACCAAAAGGAAATCCATATTTACTGGGTGTTCCTTATAAGTAACTCATGTAAATATGTAGAATTTGTCATGATGTGTATTACAGATGCAAGCATGTACATGTCACTGATGTTAAGCTTAATGTGAAATTCAGGAGATATTTAGATAAGTTCAAATCTGCCTTTTTACACCATGCAGCTTTTCAGCTAGGCTGAAACTTGCCCTTCACCAAACTCATGTATGAAGATTGTAGATCTACAGTTTACTTGACCTTTCGACAGCCACAGACTGAGAAGGAAAAGTGTCAGATGTTTCTCAAGCCGTGCTGAATGCCTTTCTCACTGGTCTCAGCTCTCAGAGATTTGACGCTCAACTTTACCACTGCATAAAAGACTGTGAGACAGGCGATAAATTTGCAGGGATAAAAGAAATAAGAGGTTTTGGAGAATCTGAAAACTGCCCATGGCCATGAATCAAATTGATTTTTTAGTATGTCTATTTTTTTAAGCTTGAATACAAATGAAAGTGGACTGGGAAATTCACATTATACACCGTTTACCTGTCCCATTGGAAACCATCAAGTACGATATAGTAGTGGGGTTGGATTAATTAGCACTAATTTGACAGTGGCAGTGGACAGATATGTGATGACCTCAACCGGTAGTCTGTAAAGGATACTGTTACTAGTAACTAGTAACTGAGCAAAAATCACTAAAGAATTTAGCTCAGCTTTTTTTTTAAATAGCATTGTAGGCATATTGTAGCAATAACTTTTGTTATGGGTATGTAGATATCTTGTTAGCAAAAATGCTAGTGTCATGTATAACTACAGAATTGATTTACAGCAACAATATTCAACAGATTGCATGATGGGTTACCATTGTGAACATACTGTAGGTTTGGTCTCCGCTTGACCAAGTTAACTCGGGTTTTGGTCCTCTGCTGGGCTTAAGAGCAAATGTTTTGAAACTCTGGGATAAGTTGGGAAACATCCATGGAAGATGACTCCATGGAAATAATCATCACTGACGGTGATGGAATTGTTTCTGCATTTCTTGGGGGACAGGATGGTCGAGTGGTATGGGTACTTGGCTCCCAGCCAGAAGGTTGTGTGTTCAAACCCTGTGTGTTGATCTACCTGTAAGCATCCTTGAGCAAGATGCCTAACCCCTTACCCCCCAACTGCTCCCAGTGGTTGGTTGCAGCAATTGATATGGGTGAATATGAGGTAAAATACTGTAAAGCACTATATAAAAGCAGTCCATTTACCATTGCTCCATTGAAACCATGGAATTTCTGTCATAATGTAAATGGCAGAATTATAATTTTAAAAACAAAATACTGGCAGCATTAAGCCATAATTGTCTTCCACCAGGCATTGTGGAACTGATAGGATAGGATTGATTAGGATATGCCACATGAATACCCAGTTGGTGATGTAGAAATTGCCTACAGAGATAATGCATTATTTCAGTTAAAAACAACACTAGAAATAGTTTTGGTGGTGTAAGAGAATGTTTTTTTCCCCTCTCTGAATTGTGTGGTTCACTGGCTTGCTTGAAGTATTTCGACACAGACAGAGGTCAGAGAAGCATTTAAGCAAGTAATCGGGGACCCAGAGCAACAAATGCCTCCTCTGGGACTGATGTCTATTTTGATGGATGTGGATTTCATGTCAGAAATTGTGTAAGTGAAGCCCTGTTGAGAAATAATGTGAAACATAATCCAAAACAAATGTAAAAAGAATCTTATTTTCCAACATTATTGACATTCTGGAATAGTAAACCTTGGGTAATTAGTTTATCCAAATAATTGTAATTATTCCAGGGAAATAAGCAACTCTTTCATCCCTCTATTAGATTTTATATATTTCATATATGCTGCTAGAAAATCTACACGATGCAGCATTTTCATCTCACAAATCACTGTTCAGCCATGGAGATGAGAGGAGCGTAGGAACAGCAGTCTGCCTGAAAGTGATATCAAAGGTAATGCATTATGAATGGGGGAAATGTCCACAAATCTCAGAGCAAATCCCATCCGAGAGTAAAATAAAGTATTTAAACCTCCATGTTCCTGCTCAAGGTTGACAGGACACATTGAGAGTGGAACAATGCAGTCCAGCTACTGAAGTGGGTAGACAGGGCAGAGCATCACCTGCAGAGTCCTTGTAGCTGCACATACTAATGTCTGTTAAAGCTTTTATTTTACTGTATATCATGCTGAGGTTCATTCAGACGGCCGTCCTTTAGCTAAGGCTCAACTAGCCTGTGTGAGTGTCAATCACAAATCTAATTTAAATCATTATAGAGTAGTTTTGAAACCAGTGGTTATGAAGAGACGCACAAAAAAAGAAGCATTGTACAAGGTAAAGTACATTGACTGAATTACAGTAAACAGTGTAAGTGCAATAAGAGAAGTGCAACATTAATGATGATGGTAGTAATAATAATGCATAAACAGAAAACGGTTCAAAACGTAGTCAGTTTAACTAGTCAAGTAGTGTTGAAGTGGTAACTACTTGTGCAAGACAAATGTATGGGTCTCTTAGTAAAACATTTTAAAGATGCAGATCACATGCCCTGCTACAGAAAGCCTAAACATCATAGCGTGGAATGAAACATTGGAAAATCTGAACTAACCTTGATTGACTCTGAACGGCTCTATGCTAGAGGCAGCCGCTGTCTGGAATGTTTGTATAAGGAGCTTTTTGGGTCATATACTACATAAAACAGATTCAGAGTAACAAGTAAGACGAAAGCCAGCAGAATAGCCATAAAGTAAATATAACACAAATCATAGCCTGCTTGCGTTACGTATGTATCAAAAAGAAAGCAGGGAGCAAAGATGTAAGGCAAAACCCTGCACCCCACTACAAATGTGACTTTCTTTGAAACGGAGACAGTTTGACCTGCCCAAGGTAATTGCAGTACTCTTGACATAGGAGGGGACACGAGGCCTGATTATTCTGGCTCCCGTTTTACAAAAGGAGCAGTTCAAAGCAACATACAGCTTGCTGGGAATAGCATGTCTGTCACCAACAGTGTTGACAAATTGCGTCCGCTGGTCGCATGCATGCAAGTGCATTGCAGAGAATCTCTCCGTTTTTACAATCATGTTCCTGTCCAGAGGCAAGCAACGTGAGCTTATTACTTAATGAGAGGTCTAGTCTCGTAGAGCCAGCCTTTGAGAAACGCCTGGGACACAGTGTCTTGGGAAAATGTACTGCTACATGTAGTATGTGTATGTGACGATAAGAGCACCTTTACATATATAGACAAGTAGGCTATTTGTAAATAGGCCTACTTCATGATCGGTAAACTTGTTCTCTATTTCTGAGTCTGCTGTTCCATTGCTTTCGGGCGCCGCAATTTACGGATATGGGCCGCTGCGGCATAGACCAGACTGCTCGCCGTGTTTACGCCAACTTTAGAGGGCGGTGCCAAGCGCAGATTACGTGATCAGTCGCAAGTTTAGTACATCCAATGTAAAACGATGCACAGTGATCGCTATCTGCAGTCTGGCTGCGCTCACTTTTACGCTGTGCTCGTTAACGTACGTACATGAGGCCCATAATGTGCAAAATAATAGTTTTTTGTCGTTGATATTGTTTTTGTAATTGTCAGGAGCTGGAATTTAAATCATGATTATAATTTGAGTAATTGCACAGCCATAATTGGCACTACATCACATAAACAACTCGTGCTGAACGTCTGATACATAGACCCCTGTAAGATCGTCAGCACGATCAAAAAGTGGGTAGGGGTGGACCATAATATTCGACTATTCGGGTATTAGTTTGATGTGTAGGCATTCGAGTCTTCATTTTTCTTCATTCGCGTTGCGCTTGGTGTAAAAGGGCCAAAAGGCAGAGAATTTTCACTGCAAAACCAGCTTGCGCTTTGCATCGCAGTTTTCAACGAAATGGTAATGACTCTCTTCCTGTGCGTCTCCTCCCATGAATGCATCTGCATGAAAAGGAAAGCGCAACTTGTGATCCTGTGTTTTTTCAGCAAGCAGAATTGCATTTTAGCCACGTGCGTGCTGTTCGTACATACAGTGCCATGTTTTTAGACGCAAAGTGCGACAAAATTACACCTAAAACAGGCGCTAACACGTCAGTACATGAGGTCCTATGTTTTGCAAGTAAACCATTTTTTTCTTTTGTGTTCTGAATGACAGGCGCATGCTTACTTTCGCGTTTCTCCCCTCTCAGGGTGAAAGTGAAATATCAACGTGAAAAGTATAAGAGACATTTCACAGTTGAAAGTGTTTTCACTGTTCATTTGTTTTAATGTTTTTTAGGTGCATTAAAAATGCAAGATCTTTCCCAAGTCAATGACTAATCGTGTTTAATAATAAGGAATTCAATATTGACCAAAATAATCATGATTATAATTTTTTTCCACAATCGAGCAGCCCTATTGCTAATGGAAGGAAAAAGCGGAGATTATGAGATGTCCAAGTAATTTGTGCTGTAGAATCCAACCCTGTGTCCAAAAGTAGCTATTTGCAAAACAAAAACAAAAGAAAAGCAGATAATTTCCTCATAAGAAGAGTGGTGGTGCTAAAACCAGGCAATTTACCAAACACAAGCTGCAGGTATAAATTGACTGAATGAGAAGCATAGTGCCCATCTGCGTCAATTCAGAGTCTAACAAGTAAAAAATGAGTGGCAGATAGAATTACAAAATGAAGTTGTAATTGCCTGAAGAACTGCAGGGGAAATTGTGGAAAAGCGTGGTTGAATTGAATCTCAGTGTGAATCCTCCAAAAGGTGGAGGTGACTGAATTTGAGTCCTTCCATTCCTTCCAACATGGAGGTCCTTATATTGAGGGAGTATAAGAATGAATGGTAAAAGTGTATAATCACCATAATAGTGAGCCCTTTGTACACAATTGTAGGCCATTAGTGGCCTATAGCAGGCACATTATGCAAGAACACCCCAGAGTAAGGACGGGTTTATACCTGGCACAGGTAATTGTGCATAATGACAGTTGAGATGGCTAAAGTGCTGGCTCTTTCTCTCAAATTTGATTTATTTGAATTAACTTTTTTCCAAATGGACACTCTGAAACTGCTTTAATTTTCTTTAATGAATTCATTTTGAATCTAGTTTACTTTTCCATTGGCTTGATACAGTATTGTTATGCCTCTTGGCTGCAATGTTTTCAATCATACCAAGACGTGGGAGGCCAGATATTAACCTGAAAACACAAGATATTCAACATGTTTATGAGATGGAGAAATAAAAGTGAGGTTACAGCGTAGAAGCTCTCTTTCAATCAAATTAGTGCATAATGGAAAGTAGGTGCACAGATACCTTCACCCTCAGGAGTGTGAAAGTCAATATGTTTGTCAAATTGCCCCTGAACAGAGTCACACCTGCATCATAAATTATTCTTTGCTCCATATAATGAAGACTCTTTCAGATGGCTCTGGTTTCTGATTGGGACTTCGCCTGAGAACATATTCTCAGTTGTCCTAACCTATTGTGACTGAACGACAGTGGAACACAAACGCTCACAGCCTGACTTACCATTATAGCTGTGCTATTTCTGTGTGGACACAAGAGGTTGTACCTGCCCCTGTGTCATTCAGGAACTGTTTCTCTTGAGTTTTTTTGCTATAGCAAACAAAGTAATAATCAAAGAAACGTGACCTTATTTTTGCCACTTCAGTAAAAGAAAAGCCAACTGAATTCCAGACAACCATTTTCTCTCACCTCCTTATTGCTATTCAGGGTCACAGGGTGCTGGAGCAGATCCAAGCTTAGTATGGGTCTGAGACAGGGAGTCACCCCAATGGTATTACTGCACACGTGCGCACACACAGCTAAGCTCTATGTCTTTGGCAGAGAAAATGAATATGGTCACATCAAGTATTGAACACAGGGCCTTGGTGTGTCTAGACCTTCCGAGGAACATCTCACTACAGGCACAGGAGTTTTACTTCCACTGGTGAAGTGTGAGCTAATCAGCGCATTATCACCACCCACTGCTGGATTATATTTTTACACAGGCTCCGTGTGGCAGCATGCCAGCACTTTGTCCCCAGGGGGAGCAATCGGGCGCGGACATGGCTGTTCTCTTCTCTGCTTGGTAGTGCTATTTATCTAATTTACTAGCAGCGCCGGCTGTCAAATTCTCTTGATACATGGAGCTCAATGTTTGCTTACCATATGTAAAGAAGAAAAATGCTACGTGTGAGGAAATATAGGCAGATTTGCACATTGCTGCAGATCTTCTTAACAACTTTCAATACTTTTATACGTTTTCTTTTTTACTGAAGAAAGCACTTTTTATTGCAGTATACCTGTTAGTTCTGTCCTTGCAAATGTAACATAGTAGCTCTTTAACAGTTATGCCCTCTTTGAGTATGAGAAGAGTGCAGTGCAATTGGTTTTCGTTGAAACATTAATGTCCACCATGGAACAGTGTGACACAATGCCTATTAATGTTACATTTCAGATGTTTTATCAGAAATCTACACTGTCTCTGAGCGACCATGAATTCTTCCAATTGCTAAGCCATATAAGTTATTTGGCTTGTATATGTAAAATAGCACATTTAAAAGCCCCCGTTGTGCCAAAATGGATTAATCTGCCAGACTCACACACGTCTCCTCATTCAAAGCATTGTTGAAGAGCTATATTGTAAAAGTAAGCAAGTTTTACTTTGTACTTTTGTACCAAACATACTCAAGCTTTACAAAATTAAACCCCACATATTAGGTTTCTTGTTTAGTGAATATGAAACTACTTTAAGAGTTGTATTATAAAAGGACTACATGCACAACCTTTGCTTTGAATCTTTACACTTTAATAGACATATTGTTATTATGAAGGATCACTTATATTTATTGACAATATTACATACATCAAGTGTACAAACAAATATGATGTCATTTTTATTGTGTTTATTATTAGTAAAATAATAACTTATGATAAGTGGGTAATACACTAGTGAGAGCCAACATACGCTTAGACCCAATGCTTTCAAATGGCTATAAAGGCTTTACACTAATGGATGTGTGCTATAAAGGCTTTACACTAATGTTTTGCAAATGTTTCTTTCATAACAATAGCAGCTCATCAAAGTAAATAAAATTGTCCCCATGTTTAAGCTCATGGGGTTCGGACATTGGTGTTGCTGAGGTATAATTTTGTTTCACACAGGTGTGGTTTTAAAAGATGATGAAAATTATTCCTTTGATGTTTTGTTTTTTGCTCTAAAAATATGACCGGGTGTGGAATTGTCTAACTGGATGTGACTCCAGCTAATGACATTGGTACAGTAACTAGTGACAAATTACTATTTAGCAAACATGCACACAGCACAAGTGCTTTAAACTTTAGTGTAACACATACACACAGTGTCGTTTTGATCTTCAATTTAATAGTGGGGCTAAATAAAATAATTTGCAAATTAAATCTGTTAGTTCAGGCTAAATGCAGGAGAACGTGTTGGAGAACGACCTGTCTTGTCTAGTAACATAGGGTACTGATCGGTACTGATGTGCTGTGTGTGTGAGTTAGAGAGAGAGATAGAGAGAGAGAGAGAGAAAGCGCTTTCATTATCGATAGTGGTCTATTTAATACTACACAAACTTCGCACCACTATGATTAACATATCTCAACATACAATTGGTTTACCATTTGAGATAAATATGGAATACTATTCATGAGAGGACCATGGGGATAGACTGGCTGGACGTTCATGGTTTCTATGAACAAAGTTATGTAGCCTACATTATGATAAAGCCGTAAAGCGATTGTCAGCAGAATCATACTTAACTGATTGCATAATACATCTAATGTGTAGAGAACCACAACATGCTGGCCATTTACACTATTGTAAAACATAGGCTACAACCATTGACATGCAAATTATGCAATTATGATGTGTTATATTCATTAATTTAAGTACAGGCAGAGCCATGGCTCTGAGTACAGGTACGACACATATCCCACGCAGAAATTAAACACTAATTTGTCTTTGTATCACTACGAAATAAAGGGAGAATATAGTCTACCAATCGGGAACACAGCAGAAGAAAGGGTTAAACATACCGGGAGTGTTGATCTGGCTTATTGCACCTGTCCAAGTCAATAAAGTACAAAGTAGGATAAATTAGCTGGCGTCCAACTAATTATTTATTGTGAAAACTTCCAAATTCAGCCTTGCCAACATTTGCAAGACTATTTGTGATGGCAAAGCCACAAAAATTATTAAATAAACAAACAGATCACCCTATTACGTACTATCCTATGCCTAACCAATAAACTACGCATGCTGAACTGTTACTTGCACGGCTGTTCAATGTAAGTTGCCTATATCTTTGGCACCAACGTTACACAGTATCACAGCTGTGATCAATACTAAGCCGCGATCAGTACCGTAGCCTGTTTTTACACACTCCCTGATATTGGTCCGACTGAGTAGGCGTACCTGGTATTATTCCTCCTTCCACGGCAGAGACGTAACCCTTCCTTGTGGCAAAAAGCATCGAGTAGGCCTACCGGTAGCTTAACTTCATTGAAGAAAAAACATCCCCACTTCTTTAAAAGACGATTCCATTCCCTGCTCCTGCAGCAGCAGAGTGATAATATTCTGTGACTGGTGGGGTCACCATTGCGATTTATTTAAAATGTATCCCGCAAACTTTCTAATATGTCTAAAGAGTTTCTAATATGTTCGGAAGTTTTCCGAGTTAGCTGAGCAAAGAAAATATAATCTACCCTCGTCTCTCTAGTTTTTGCGCCAGACAGAGAACATACCCAATCAAATTAGAAATTTGAGATGCTGCTGTGAGTGGGGACCATCATATTTGTGTGGCCTACATCAAGCAATATGCGTGTACAAAACCACACACATGTATGTTAAACAGAAGCACTTTTCTGAAAAATGACCCTCCAATTACGTCACCGTAGCTGGGGAGAGCTGCGGAGTGAATGCAGACCGATGCAGACAAGCAGCAGAGAAGCTAGAACAACATGAACTTAAATTGTTATTGCAAGACAAATTATATCATTTATGAAAATAGATGGTGTTGTATTAAGATTATATATTTATATTATCATTTTACACTATAATAGACAGCATTTATATAGTTATTACAGTATAATTTGCAGTTATTTATGGTAGGGCTATGCCTCACTTGCCCCAGCTGCATTCACATATTGGACATATACAGTACACACTATAAACACATAAAAATATGCACTAATGAAAAATGTAATCAATAAATCAATGGACTCTGACACATTATCTACAGATACATTTATGGAGCTACATTTAATTACTTTAGTTGATTTTATTAAGTGTTAGTGCCATATTTTATTGCCGCACCAGAGTATTAGTTGCGCATATTAAAAACATTTTTGATAGGATAAAAAAATGAATATTAGTTGCTATCATTTTTTGGTGGTACAGTTCCAGTTTCTGGCCATAGTTTGTTAGTATGCAGTAGACAAAGATGCACAAGTCACTTTGGAGGAATATACAGTAAGTCTCAAACAACTTAAAAAAGAATGACCTTTTGCCCAAAATATATTTATGATAATGTGCTACAAGAACTGTAAATGAAAGATGACAATTATGTAAGTGATAAACTTGTAAGGAACAGTAAGAACACTTTAATCCAATCCTCCACCAGCAGGGTAAACATATCCTTTGCACATACAGTACAGTGTGAAACACAGCTGATATAACATCCTTATTATCTTGTCCTTATCCTCCAACAGGTTAGTTGTTCAACCATGTGTGGGATCATTGCTACATTCATCGGTAGATATACAAACAGGGACACCACTAAAATGTCTTAAGCAAGGTATTCCATACGTACACTAAAAGGGTCTGTACAATATAAGTAATTATTAAGTTCTCATCCCACAATTGACATGTTACTGGTTTCATGAACAAAATGAAACATATGCCTTTATTACAGGCATTATTTTAGATCCACTATTGTCTTAAATCTATAGCTGAGGTTAAAAGGTGCCTCTGCATTCAAATTTGATTTCTCTATCCATTGTCAAAACACAGTGCTGTGCATGTCCTCATAAAGTATTATATTTAGATCCTTTACAAAGTGTCTGACAGCGCAATTGCATTTACACCCAGACTTCACCGCACGCCTGCAGGGTAAATGGGCTTCTGCTAAGTCTTTGTTTTATGCCGGCTTCAACATTGTTTTCCATTTTTGTCCCGCAGAATGCATGTTAATTTCATGCTTCCTATCACTTGATTTTGTATTTTTAGTCACGAACAGAAACACTTAGCATCCTTTATCTGCTTTGCTGTTTCAATGGTAACACTATTATCACACTTACTTTGTCGATTGAAAAGGGTAGCTGCCACCAGGCTTTTGGAATGAAGCTGAATTTCTTAACAAGTTCAGCGATGAAAAGCACTCTTGAAATAAAGTACCCTATGTCCAGAAGCAAACACTTAAGATTTAATGGCTGCTGTTTTGCCATCTGCTGAGTGTGAAAAGACTCAAGTATAAAATGTTTGTGTGTGTACGTATATGTGTGTGTGTGCGAGTTATCATTTTTATATATTATTAAATAGATTTTATTTAAATATCTTTAATTTAACAATACTGCAAGACAAAATTTATATTGTTTGTGTATACGGATATACTTACTATATATATATATATATATATATTTATTAATTCATTAATTCATTCATTTTTTTTTGTAGATGCATAACAATTGTAGTGGAGACAGATTTTTTTTCCTTCCTGAAAATAAGCACTAAAACTAAATACCACTGCATGGTCCAGGCTCGACTTGTCTGGACTTAGCCCTCCCTGCATTTCTTTTGGACTCTACTCGCTTGTTGTACCAGGTACTTTACAGTGTGTGCAGATAGTACCCCCTCAAAGTAGCTAGTTGTCATAGCGATGATTAAACATCTGCCTGTGGTCCTTTATATATAGATTATAAAATGTTTATACTGTGTACAGTAGTAATGGATGCCACAAAAGTACCAGGTATCCACAACTTTTGTCTGATGGAAAACCAAAAATATCAATCAGATAGCATGTGGTGGAAAAGAGCCAAAGCGTCAGTCAGGTCTAGTTGAGCCGCTACCATGTAATATTGAGCTAAGTATGTAATAAATGTTTGATAGTATGTAAATGTATACAAGTAAATTTAAGGTATACTGTATTGCAAATCTAAGTGAAATAACCTATATTTGAATCAAATAGTATTTACAGTATCATAGATTTATTAAAAATAACATTGATTGCAGTATAAGCATGGGCCACAATGACAGGTAGGAAACATGCCTTTCACCCAGACCTGTGGGCATGGTATATACATGATAAAGGATATGACTGCAGAGTTATCTTCTATCCAATTCTAAAGTTATTGAAGTTTGTGTATAGCCTTTCTAATTACAGTGCCCACCTTCTCAACACAAGCCATTAGGCTTCCCTGTACCACCATATACCGCACACTATGCATTCCAAACGGCTTAGCTACAGTAGGTTCAGCAGTGTTGAGGTGATGTGCCTCGGAGAGAAGGAAAGTCATACCCTGTCTGGCTATAAATCCAAACATTTGCCTCTACACGTGTCCACATATTGAAAAGTCTGCATTTAAATGGTTAAGATAGCCAATAAAGTACACTTAAATTCACTATTACATTGTGTGTTATGTTCCATCTATCTCATCAGACAAATAGTAACTTAATAATAATGTTCATCCTCGTCATCCACAGTACACCAAACCACATAAATAATGCATACACACACGACTTGCGTTTCATTTTGCGCTAATGGTGCAATTTTAGAAGCAACAAAAAGCTTCTAAAGGTTAAGAAGGTGATCTGAAGAAGAAGGTTAAAAAATTAGATTAAAGAATGGTTAAATTCTGCATGTTCCCCATTGAGGAATAAAAATGCTACGTAACTACATTACGAGATTACGAGATGCGATAAAGGGTCAGTCACCCATACAGGGTTAGCTGCACACCTGCAGGGGATCCTGTTGTTTCAATATTAATCAGCCCAAACATTCCACCAGATTGCAAACCCTGAACATTACCTGCACAATTGCAAAGCATTAAAGCATGAAATATTACATAATGAACTATGGCTCTGTAGCCCTGTACAGAACCATAGTTTGATCTCTCTCTCTCTCTCTCTCTCTCTCTCTCTCTCTCTCTCTCTCTCTCTCTCTCAATTTTGGGCTCCGCTAAGGATTCACAACCTCATACATTTCTTCTCAAATGTAAAAGTACAACGTTAAACTTATAATATAACATTTTATTCATTCTATACACATTTCAGGTTCTCTTTCATAAATTAAATTTAGGCAGCACTACACGGTTGGAGTGTGTCTAACAATTCTGCTCTGCCACTTATTGGAGTGGGTCCGAGAAGCTCGTCTTCTTTGATGTTTTACAAATCTCTATGTTTTAAACTCTAGGGGTGAGGCCTCTAAATCAAACATATTTAGGGGCATGGTATTTAAATGACGACAAATTCTTCCGCTAAATTGGCGAGATATGAACAGTTTCATAAATCACACGTGAATGCTGTCCTAAGATGAATTCAGATATGCGCTGGTTTTAAAGTTAGATTGATAAGATTGATTAGATTGATAGCACCCAAGGCACTACTAGGGTTTGTATGGAAAATAGGTACTCTTAGCGCTAAAAAGGCATTTGGTGGACACAGGCCCTAAACATAGCTATCGGCTAATTTATTTAAGTAGGCCCACTCAAGTTTATAGTCTTTTATCATATAGTCATTTTAAGTCATTTTTATAGTTATTTTAAATTTATAGTCTAATCTTGCTACAGTATGCTACCATTTATATGTGTCAGTCGTAATACTACACACCAGGAAAACATCTAATACCAACATTTGTTATGGTACTGTACAGTACAGTAACAGTTACAGTAACTAAGTTTAAAATAATGCAAACATTATATATTATATATGTGTGTGTTAACACAAGCACTGTTCTAACCACATCATTGCATGTCTTACTATACTGTTATAAACATTGTCCAAGACTTGGATATAATGCTGTTATCTAACTCTCTGTTCTGCTGAGCATTGTCCATTGATCCAGCAGTGTTTGAACTGTGAACAATTTGCTGCGCTTTCCCACAGCTTCGGCCTGTATCTGCTTTGATTTTTCTGACTTAACTGAGTTTAATTGACACGCCGACTCCTGTACACAGCCAGTATGCAGTCTTCATTGGGAACTGAGCAGTAAAGTGAGTGTGACTGTAATACGGATCTCCGGTTGGAATGCGGAAGCGACCCACGGTCAGATTCTGACTGGGTAGGTAGGAACTAGCACAAGGTGTGCCTTACATAAATACAACACAGACGATGGGTATGCCTTTGTGCATATAAGGAGGAACATTGGGCTTTAGAGTAGAGAGTACAATTATGCATCATATCATTTCATCCAGTAATCGTAGAGCATAAGGATAGAAAATATCCAGTGTTTGTAGATATTGGGTAGAAGCGTTCATATAAAGCAAATCACAGTTGGTATTTTCTAGTCCAAATTGCTAAGCATGATTTTGATCTTTAAAAAAAGACTAGTTTCATCTTGAGAAACCAGATTATCTATATGAGTTTTGACATTTAATGTATGGTCATGAATATACCAAGATATTTATAAATTGAGTCAGTCACCAGTTAATTCTCCTCATAGGTCCAGACACTTGAATAATGAATTGGTTATTCCCTTGAATTGGAAAATAACTGCTTTAGATTTGCTTGCATTTAAGACCAATTTAAGCAGTTTTTACAGTGTTAAAAGCATACTGCAAGAGATCAAGGGCCTGTGTTGCAGATGGTGTAGTGTAGTAAATAACAGTGTCATCAAAACTATATGGGTCCAATAGGCCAGTTGGTGAATATTGATGCATCCCTTTAAGATTTATATTTATTTAATCAAAATTATATGATCAGTTTAATTGTAAAAAGGCACAATATATTTCAGTGACAGTATAATTAGTTCTTCTCAAGAATATAGGAAATTAGCATGTCCCTACATGTGCTTTTCCACAAGGGGTCAGATAATCTAACCGAAAGCTCCATCCATTTGCTCTAAAGTGCAAATCAAATTTGACATTTGTTTTACTATAGTTTGGTAGTTGGTAAAATTATTTTCACATTAGTACGTGTTTTGCAACGTGTTTTGCAACTTCGAAATGTGCTTCAATAATCTATGGTATTTTTTCTTATATAATGTAGATTTGATTTGCACTTCAGGGCCAACGTAAATCCTTATATAG
Source organism: Forbesichthys agassizii (assembly GCA_026546735.1). Classification (NCBI taxonomy): domain Eukaryota; kingdom Metazoa; phylum Chordata; class Actinopteri; order Percopsiformes; family Amblyopsidae; genus Forbesichthys; species Forbesichthys agassizii. The sequence goes on from JAODLL010041114.1 coordinate 18,102, forward strand.
CTACTAAAGCCGAACTCAAGTCCAAGTAATGTGTAGAGAAGGTTCATAAAAAGGAATGTAGGCTACATATACTTAATTGACTAGACACAAAGTTTACCCTTCTTCATTAACACTTCATGTGACACATGTCTACTGTATTCTAATTACTTTCTTTCAGTTATGATTATATTTTTATTCTACAATAGCAAGTTAGATTTGTTAAATGTGGCATTTATACTACTGTGGACTTGTTTTGGCATTCCATTGCTTTACCTGTGCCAATTCTAAACCAACCTGGCTTGCTCTCACTCAAGCTCCATCTGGGTATGGGCAATTGTTGTAATGCTGCATTACAATGCAAAACATTTTTAGGGCTTGACAAAAAGGGCTCAGAAACCACATGTTCCAAAAGCCATGCCATCACCCACTATCCCCTGTAATACTAGGGTGATAGCCTAACAATCTGTTAGACCATGGAGATTAGGAATAGTTTTTTCACTTGCATTCCAAAGATATCTATGCAATTGTTATTAAATCAGGGTTTGAGCTCGTGCCATATTTTATTTAGATAATTATCTACAATAATAAGGCTGCCATAAATGTGTATATTATTTTGTATTGTGACATCACATTACAATGTAAAGAATACACTGTTACAGTAATAAGAATGTCTGGCCTGTTCTAAACACATGTTCTGAAAATAATAATTTCATAACATAAGTATTCTACACAGAAATGTGCATATGCCTGGGATACAATACAATGTACGGTACTGGTTGTAATATTGTTATATTTGATCTTACTTGGTACATTGTGCACTTAATTCCTTTTTATTCGGATTACTGGACTGCTGTAAGCTTCATTGTAATTGTGGAATAATAATAATATTGGCCTTTGCAAACTGAAAGACATTGGAATTACCACTGCAACCTGAAATTAGCAAGAAAGTATTGGCCACACCTAAGATCAAACTTGCAGTTTTCCTCAGCTTGCTTCTTGAGCAGATAACTAGGGCCCTAGTGAGAATTGATGGGTCCTTATCAATGCATAGTTAATGCTCATTAAGTATACATACTGTGCCATAGGTGCTAAAGATTCATCTGGCAGCATTGTACCTCGCTAACTTCTAAGATACAGTAAGTGCTAATGCACTTTAGCTGAGTTATTATACTGGGTTGGGGATACCTCTTGAAGGCATTTGGGATCTTATGCCCACCTGTGCAATACTTCACTTACTTTTACATCAATATTTACTGGGGGTTACTAGAAAATATAATGTGTTTCCCTGTTTGTCATTCCTACTTAATTTGACACTGCAAAGTATTTAGATCCACTGTGCTGCATTTGTGTGTATTTATCTTGCTACACAACTGCTTTGTTAATCGTATCTATGTGTTTGTGAACCTGTTATATTGTGCAGTTCCGTAATTTAAAACCTAAGCCTAAAATAAGTAGAAGCTATCATGTGTATTCATGGAAAGATGATGACATTGTACCACTCTGGAAATGGCTAGTGGATATTTATTTTGTAAAATAGTGTTATAAGTGCATCGTCAACGTATATCTAAAATACTGTTTGCAAGAATATCAACATTTAAGTAAATCATTTTCTGCATTTCTATTATTTATAGGTTCACAATAATGTTCTTTTATTGTTTATTTCACCTTGGCTCAGAGGTATGGACAAGTAAATAAAAATGAATGAATGTCATTTTCATGCTCTTGAGGTGCTTACAGTAAGTAATACTAGCCTGGCTCCACCCAACTACAGTTTTCAGTACTCTCAGCTCAATGCTGAGATTATATTCTGGAAACCTATCTTTTTTGGCGGACCAATCAGGGTGAGTTAGTGAGATGACTTTGAAGTCAAGCTTGTCTCGAAATGGTGGTAGATCTAGCTGAGGCGATCAAAACAGTTGTAGCAACATTGCTAGTTGTATCTTAATACAGCCCCATCAACATAAAAGCTATATTCATGATTTCCTAATGATGACATTTTATATATTTACATATGCAGCTATCACTCTGTGATGACACTCATTATGTCTATAATAATAGTAATAATATAATAATATGATAATTATTATCAGTTATTATCAGTATTGTATTTACGTAGAGGCAAACCTATTTATACATTACAGTATTTATAGACAAAAAATACTTAATGTCAAACTGAATTAAAATCTTAAACAATGTTAATAAAGGAATGATGACGCCATTTTAATACTGTTCATGGTAAATTGTGCCTGAACTGAGCATCATGCTCACTAGAAAACAGCATGGGGAGGACAATTAGGCTGAGTCCTGAAGCTGTTTGACAATCATTTCTCTCTGTGATGCTTTAACTATTCTAAGCACATGGTAAATGACTGTTCTGCGAGTGTTATAGACACTTACATACAGTATTTTGTTTTGTTTTGCTTAGTGCTCAGTGCAAACCGTAAAACCACACCATGTTTTGTGGTGTTGCCATTCATGATGCTGGATCTGTGGTAGAAATGACCAGAATACTTGAGCTTGATTCCGCCCAGGTCATTAATATAAAGGAAAACTTTCTCAACCTCTTAATATGTTAATAATAATAATAATCTTTATTTATATAGTACTTTTCATACAGAATTGCATCTTAAACTTATGCCGGGTATCCACTACACGATTTCAGGCTGATTTTGACCAGATTTGGTCGTGACTGACGCATTTTCAGCGTCGGGACAGAACGTGGCGATGTTGTCTTTTCTTTCTTTTTTTCAGAGCATAAAATCCCCAGCATCACACACAGCGCTTGTGTAGCCATGATTGACAAATACTTGACCGGACGCGCTGGGAACTATGATTGACAACTTCTTGATCCCTCCTCCCCGATGACACATGATCTCGCGCCAGGTCGTGAATGACAGCATA
>JAODLL010041125.1:0-20979 GCA_026546735.1 Forbesichthys agassizii
GTTAATGGTGGAGTCAGCGAATGCAAAATAATAAAATGTCCAGTTTTTTTTGTTTTTGGACTACTTCAGAAAATATCTACTCACAGTCTGCTAGCTGTCCATTCTGTGTCTGCCCCATCCCATCTTGGAAATCCATGTCCAGTGCGGTGGGTGGAGCTTCTGAGGGAGCACCCTATGGGATTGAAGGAAGAATAGAGAGTAGAGTAAAACGAATCTCCCGGGGGGCAGTTTGGCTTCAGCAGTCCGCAGTCAATACAATAATACAATAAATAAATACAGGCATATATAGATACAGACAAAGACACATAGGCCTCCACATTAGCTTACATCGCTGTACATCACTAGAATAATATTATTAAATGTATAAGAAAGAGAAGGAATGGAGTTTACAAGAAGGATCTGTGCGTACATTACTCAGCCACAGGTCTAGTCCTATTTTATTTTAAAAGCCAACTGGAATAAAATACCTCATGTATGTGTTAGAACTCTTAGGTTGATGAAACCTCCGCCTTGGGGGCAGCAGTATAAACTAGGGATGGCACGATCCAGTTTTTTCAGTTCCGATACCGATACAGATACGGGCACTTTGGGTAATGGCCGATACCGACTACCGATCCGATTCCAGTGTTAAATTTAAGTTTTAAATTAAGTTGCAAAGTAAATGACATCTCTATTTTAGGACATAGGATGCATTTTAGAAACCTGCTTCTGATAGTGTGGCCTGGGTAGGTTAGACATGGCTGATGCTTGACAGTAGACCTACGCGTGTAAATTAATATAATTGGATTAGCCAAGTCAGTATCGGACCGATTTCCGATCTCAGTATCGTATCGGTGCAATCCCTAGTGTAAACTCTATATAGGGGAAGAGGAATTTTTGTTTTGATCCCCATAATCCCTGACTCCACCTTCAAAAGTCAGTATATGGGAAATCACCCAACTGATTGGATTAATAAAGTACTTATCCTAATTTCACACGATTGGGGATAAGAATACTGTATGCATGTGTAGGTCACAGAAAACACACGGTTGAGGATCGTGGAACAAAGTCTGGTATGTCTGCAATAAGCTCTGTGCAGCGCATTAGCTGTGTGAAGTTGTTGGATATTTGTGGGAACTGGAACAGGCTGTCCTATGATCCAGCATGGCATCTACGGCGAGTAAACTGGGACATTTTCAGCTTCCTGGAAGTGTGCACAGATCTTTGTGTCACGGAGCCATGTATTGTCATACTGAAACATGAGGTGATGGCGCTGGATGAATGTCACGGCAACGGGTCGGGGGTGATCTTCCCCGAAGACAATTGGTGGACAGTTTGTGCTGCAATTCTTTGGTTGTGCAAAACGATTTCATCGTCTCGTCTGTGTGGCTGGTCTCAGACCTCTTTTATCTCTGATGAAAAAGCACAATGGTGGGGGTCCCAGGCTGGTGTGTGTGTATGCGTTACATGTGGCCTGTGGAACTGAACATAATTGACCGATCCCAAGCACCGCCAGTTGAGCAACTTTGGAATATGACAGAAACTCAGTGAACTGTCTGTTTTCCTGATATAGCCTATGATGCTGTTTTATCCACCCTAGTTACAGAGATTAAGGGGGGCGTGGCTTGAGATCGGTCAATTGAAAGCCAGGTTATGTTGGAGAAATTAACATTCGTTACTGAGGCAACTCATGGACATTTCTGCAAGCCAACTGCATGATCCAGCAGCGCTTGAGGCATCTGTGGCATGTAATGTACAACTGTACTGCTCATTTGAGAGTGGCTTTTTTTTGTGCCGCTAAACATGGAACACTTGTATGAGCCTGCCGTATTGACGAGCCACACCTGTACAGTACATTATCTTGGCAGAGGAGAAAGGCTCTTGGCCGAAGGCTGAATGAATCAAAAGCGAGAGTAACTGATTAAGGAACGAAAGCTAAAGGTTATACTCACACTGTCTCTGTCTATATTACTGTGGGGCTTATGTGGGCCTGTTCATCTGTAGCCAGTGGATCTTTGCAAATGACCCCGGTCTGCAAAACATAAACAAGGGCATACTAATTAGAGTAGGTTCAAACTGAAATGATTAACACTGAAACTGTTCTATTGTCATGGAGACTCTCACAAAGCAAAGCATGGCTCTTAAGCAGGGGCCTTACACTAGTGTGTGTACCAGCGTAGTTGCATGTTTGCATGCTATGCTTTTATTACGTCTGCTCTTAAGCAATTATATAAAGTGCAAAATAAATGTCAGTGAAAAAACAAATAGGGTATAGCCTATACAATGATATAATATGTATGTATAGGTTATTTAAAGGTAATGATTTGGTAGCTGTACTGTAGGATTTCTGACCAAATAGTAAGCTAATACAGTTTTTGTCAAATTGGCAAAATATCTCCTCGCAGTGCATTACCTTACCGTTCTCTCTGCTTGCTGAAAAACAACTTCTACACAGCCCTGGCTCCGTAAACACCAACACAAACAATGTGGATTACACTGCTAACAATAACAATATCCTATAGCCAGCTTTTGAGGTACGGTAGCACTGTATGACATTGAAGGGAGAGGTGATTTTGTTTTGATTAGACTATATCTTTAATTACATTATACCATTCAAATCCATTCATTTTTTCTGATAATATTCCATTGTAGGAGCAGGAGTTGTTTTCTTATAGGGGCCAGGACACTGGCCAAGTTAACCCCCCCTCTCCCTCTCCCTCTTTGCTGTCCACCACTAGTTTATTCAGTGGGCCATCATTGCCACAGCTGCTAAATAGAGCTAATCCTGATGACACATTCAACTGGAATATGTGCTGTGATTGGCCGCTAAGTATGTGTGAATCTGATCTCATTAGGCTAGCAGCTATGACTGCTAAAGACCCCATTAGTGCTGAATGCTACTAAACCATTTAGGTTGTCAGCTCTATCAATAGAGAGACATTTAGCATTTACCGCTGGTATCATGGACGCCATCAAGTGAAACAATTCAAATCATTTTATTTGAATTTTATAGCCTACTCAACCTGAGAATCATTCAGGGAAAACATTGTTGAGAGGTGTACATGGTTGTATGCATATACATACACAGTATGTGTTGTTGCATTTGGTTAAGTACCCTTTCTGCATGTATCTGAAAAACAAGACAACAATGCAATCCAACAAATTTTAGAGCATGTTTTTTATTATAACTCCTGCGCTACACATTATGTTTGCAATCACATAACAGCATGAACGGCTTTTAGCCATAGTGGGACAACAACATAAACAGCTAGATACAGCAAACTTCACAGCCACCATGTGCAAACCAAAACCAAAACCAAATCATTTCATGTGCAGTTTGGTTGTAACTTCTAAATCAAACCTAATTGAGGAGCACATTTCCAAAACTCACTCACAAGAAATAAATGCGTTTTAAATTTCTCACCTTCTGTTCAATGACTGTCATAGGATGAGATTCGATCACAAGATGAAGGGAGTTTTGGTACCGTTTTCATATGTAGAATATGGAAGAGCCTAATAATTCAAATGCATATTTGGTAAATGTTTAGCTATACAGGTGCCCTATATAGCTCAAATTTGACCAACTATGGACTGAGTGAGTTTTGTAAACTTTCTTGACCCGGCAGGTGTCAAACCCATTGCCCCAGGAAGGATTGACCTGCCCCATGGCTGTCAGACATTTGTTATTTTTCACAGTTTTCTTCCACATCTCTATATATGTTTCGCGTCCTGAAAAGTAGCTAGCCAGCCAGTCTCTATTCTATTATTTTTTCTTTCCAGTAATGAGATTGTTGTTTCATGTCATGCAAGACAGTGTATGTATCATAGATAGCAACTGGGTTTCCCCGCTCACTTGGCCTGTGTGACAAAGGATAATTATGTACGCTTGTGTGTGTGTGTGTGTGTGTGATTATGTGTGCGCGCATGCACTTGTGCATACCGCTGTGGTCTATAGGGGAATTGTTAATTGATGTGTGTGTGTGTTCCTTGTGTTTTGTTCAGAGACAGAGATCCCTAAAATCAGCCAAGGTCTCTGCTGTCAAAGCGGGTACAAAGAGGATTGCGTGGTGATTTTTATTGAGGCTGTGAAATGATCTCAAGAATTTAAAATAACAACTGTAATGTTATAAATTGTGCAGAAAGTGTGCATATACATTTTCTATTGCCATTCATGCTTTTGCACACTGTACATTTCTATGGTGTTTAATGCCGTGTGTGTTATGCTTAGCATTGGTTTGAAAGAGATAAAGGTTCTGGGAAGAGGGGGGGCAAGGTTAGCTACAGAAAGAGGGAGGGCGGGAGAGAGTGAAGACAGAGGAATTTGGTTAGTACGGTTGTCAAAAGGCCTTTCTTAAATATGCATTGCGTAAGTGCATACCTGCAACTGCAGTTTATTACTGTACATTTCCTTTGAAACGAGGGACATTTCAGTAATGCATTTTGTTGGTTTTTCTCATTTAAATCCATGAATTGATATTAGTCTATACCTTATTGTAATATTGGTGGATATAAATGAAACAAAAAAAAGGCCTGGCTTTTAAAACTAGACAAAGCACAAGACAATAATTACATTTAAAGACAATTAATCAAGGCAAATAACTTGTTCATGTTTATGTGCCTGCATGTCTCTTGCTGCTACAATCTGTTAGGTCTAATTGTGTTTATCGTGTTTGATACTTCCTCACTTTAATGCAGAGACACAAAAGAACAAATGTGACCCAAGGCTATGTTTTTTCTTCTCCTTTATCTCCTCTGCCTCCGTTGTAACAACATGCTTTTACATGACTTGATTTGGATAGCATATGTAATGCAATGAGATAAGACACACTTCGCCACGGACGCCTCGTTTGTCCAGAACGAGCATAGCCGACAGCTGCTTTCCCACAACTTCTAGTTGCCTATAGTGTCACTTAAGCTCCAACGATTGAGATCGAAAAGCTTGTGCGTTCGGGGCGTTGATGTGCAGTGCAGAAATACTGCACAACTCTGTCCACACAGGCCGGGGTGACTGTGAGGTGAAAAGTGCAGTAAGCAAGTGTTCAGTTCTTCCTGGGGAAACGGAGTCAATTTCCACTTGGCTCCAATATAGGCGCAACCGGGTTATGATTTGCGTATATAGGCATCATTTAAAAATAGCAGTAGTTGAGTATAAAACGTACAGGCGCTCACGATGTGCACTCATTGCTTCTGGAAGAGCCAGGCCGTTGTGCTGCGCTTGTGCAACAAGCTAAAGCTGTTTATTGTGATTTAGCAATAAAAGAGTAAGGTTATGTGGTTAAAAGTGCATAAAATAAATGTGAATACCATTTTGTCTTCTTAGGTGGGATCGGAGATGCACTACTGCTTTAACAAAAAAGAAAACAAACAAATAAAATAAAAAGGTGTCACAGTGACAGTGATATTTAACCTAGTCCATATAGTGTAAATATGTACAGATATGGTGTGTTTTATTCTGTGATTCGTTCAGGTAAATCAACCTACCCTATTCACGCATCTTTATCACACTGAGCCCCCGTCCCAGACCCAATTCCAGATGTACATTACCATAGTAATGGCTGCAGGGAATGTCGATGTTGGCTAAAGATCATTAAGAAACATGTTGTCTCTTTGTTTACATCCAGATTAACAGGTTTTTAGATGGTCCCGCGGGGGGATGAGGTTACGGCTTCACACGTTTTGTGTTTGAATGTTAAACATTCCGGCATCCAATCGAGACAAATTAACGATGTGCCATTTGAGATTAGGCGCAAAGATCGTGCACATTGGCAGTCATATGGCTCATTTAGCCAATGATGAAGAAACTGAAACGAAACTTTAAGGGCAGGGAGGGGGGATGGTTGCGCAAAAAATAATGCACGTTTGTGTTACTGCTGGTTTAAAATATAGGCTGAATATTTGTCCAGAACAAAAACGAAATATGACCAAATAAAATACTTGTCTTTGTTTGTCGTAGGAATCATAATGTGTATCTTGCAGGCCCCAACGACGCTAGGTTTAATGTCGCCCTTATATATATATATCCAAAAGTAGGGCTCACATGGGACACTGGAGAGTGGAGACTCCAACAGTCTTTAGGCTGTAAAACACGGTGGATGCTCTTTTAGGAACCTGTTTTAATATAAAGCACATGGTTTTATATCATATAATTAATTTTGTAGTGTAGTCTTTATAGTCAAATTAAGATATTACGTGAAGCATGCATTCATTTTTTAAAAATATTAAATAAAACAAAAGCAACACGTCATAATTATTGTTGTGTTAATATTATGCACGAATCACACGTGGATTCAAAGTTTAGATCTGTTTATTTTGAATGTTGTTGTTTTACATTGGCCTAATTTAGGGACAAATAGGTATTAACAATAAATCTGAACGAGTGACATATTTCTTTTAGATGCCTCACACACCTGATTGCCTTTAATCCTCCTTCCCAATTGGCCGAATAAGAAGCACAGGGCTAGGAGAAGCCACACCCCCATTGCTGGAAGGAGTATAAGTCAGTATGTCAGGACAGGTTGTTGATAGTCACATCCTGGATAGCCGAGAGCGCCGGACAATTTTCAACTCTATGGATAGCCAAGACACGACATCTGCCACTTTTTTTGTCTAAAGTTGTCAATTTCAGATTTTCTACTTTGGTAAAAGGAGTGAGTGATCAACACAATGGCTGCGGCTGACACATTGCTGCTGTCCACTAGTTCTTTTCCTAATCTACACTTGGAAGAGAAGCAGGCTCAAATTGTGGATGTAAGTATATATTTCCCTATAGGGTTATTTTACTAAGTGGTTAATAAGTAATTTTCCTCCTCATCCGTTAGAAAGGTATTGCTTATTATTGTTATTATTATTATTATTATTATTATTATTAGATTAACTGTAGCATTGTTCGTCTTTACGAAACACATCACATTTTTACGACTTTCGTTTACTAGTTTTTTTTTGTTTTGTTCCGGTATAGCACAATTTCGTTTACACATTCCAATCGTTAATATATATTGTGTCCTCTTAGATGTGGAAGACTGAGCCCGTACAATGCGCGCCAGGTGGTGGAGACAAGAACCCTCTAATCGAAGTTGAGTTCAGCATCGTTCAGACTCCTGTCCTGCCTCCCAACAACAATAACAACAGAGACGAGGACGAGCTCGGCCTGGAGTTCCTGGACCTCGAGTTCATCCTGGCCAACACCATCAGCGTGAGTGGCGATAACTTGGCCAGCTCATACACTCTGCCAGAGTCTCCAGAAAGCTGCGGGGGGAGCTCTGTGCACGACAGCTATGACTCTCACCCTCACCCGCATTGCCACGGTAACGGGAGCTTCGCTGCTGGCGTCGGGCCAGTGCGAAGCCTCATGGCGGAGCTTCTCACGCCAGAGATAAACTACCCGGGAGACGACTCTCTGGACACCGGCACCAACACGCAAGATAGACAAGAGTATGCCGAACTGCGGGGCCTGAACTCGGTCACGCCGCTTCAGGTGGCACCACTCGGATACAAAATCAAAACCGAAGTCAGGGAGCAGTCCTGCATGATGGCGGTGAGTGACGACTATCTGGGACAGATGTATGAACACAAACAGCATATGCGCGCAATGCATCCGGCCGCTTTCACGCACCATCAAACCACGGTGGGACAGGGCTTCATCACGCACTCCGTGAACCACCACGCCGCGCAGCACGTGCGCAAAGACTGCCACTTGTCCGAGATCGACGCTGCTATAAACGCTCACCATCAAATCCAGAACCCGCCTCACATGGCGCATTACATGAACACGTCCTATCCACCGCGCTACACGCACCAGGGCGCGCCACAGTTTCACGGACACTACGGCATGTATAGCAGGGAGCCCGTGCGCGTTCAACATCATCATAATCATCATCATCAGCAGCAGCAGCAACGCGCGTCGTCCATGCAAGGAATGATGCTCACACCGCCATCGTCGCCCTTGCTAGAGTTTTACGCATCGGAGGACGGAGGCGTGAAACAGAAGCGGGGGCGCCGGACTTGGGCCAGAAAGCGCGCGGCCACACACAACTGCGAATTCCTCGGCTGTGGGAAAACCTACACAAAGAGTTCTCACCTCAAAGCCCACATGAGAACGCACACAGGTAAGCGAGTTTTCAGTCTGTCGTTGCAAATAATCAGTAGCCTAAGTAATGTGTAATGTTTTCGGCTATTGTAATGACATCTTATTTTGACAAATGCACTCTCTTGACTCCCCAGGTGAAAAGCCGTACCATTGTCACTGGGAAGGCTGTGGCTGGAAGTTCGCCAGGTCTGACGAGCTCACACGTCACTTTCGGAAGCACACCGGGCACCGGCCGTTCCAGTGCCATCTTTGCGAGCGCGCTTTCTCCCGCTCCGACCACCTGGCTTTGCACATGAAGAGGCACATGTAGGCCGTCTGACTTATGTTTTTTATTTTTATTGTATTTTTTTTTTAAACCGCTTGAAAATATATCGATCTCCTTGGGCTTCTTCGACCGTTGATGTCGTTTTTGTTGCTGTAAATACGTGTACAATGTGCACTGCATATATTCATTGATTTGGATAAATTATAGTAGGCTATGTTCTTTATTTAAAACAGGAACAGCTGAATAAGTTATTGACTGTTAGAATGTGCCTTAAGAGTTGTTTTCTCAAGAGACAGTGGGCAGGACCCAATAGGTTACTGTACAAATGTAAATTGTATAATGTTTACATATTTTATTATACTTTGATCCAGTGACATGTCAGGGTTACTGAGAAATGTCTTAATTTCATTTAATATTGTTACTGCTGGCAATGTCTATTATAGACTACATTATATAGACTATTTTCCAAGTTTTGCTTTTTATTAAACTAGATTGCCTGCAGAAATTCTGTCCATGGGTACTGAAACACTGCCTGTACTATTTTCTTTATTTGTTTTTAATTTATGTTTTTTATCTCTGATGCCAGGTGAACTAGAATCAGTTTGTTATTACAGCATTTTCCTGACTTAATATGATAATGATTCAGCTATGCTATGGATGCCTTACTTGAAACTTGCCTTTTACATACAGATGTATGCTTTTTTATTATGCAAATATTGTTTGGTTATATTGTATCAAAATGAAGTGCTAAAGGGCTCAAACAATGCTCTGATGAAATAAAATAACTTTGACATATGTTTATATTGCATGTTTTCATCCACTTATTGTATACTCTGTTTATCTTTAAATATCTACAGGCCTATTCTGCTGATTGTTGCAGCATATAGGTATTTGTATAGGCGTATTATGTGTCAACTTTTGCTGCTAGAATGTAGTGTTACCATGTCACACAAATAGAAATGTATGTGATTCTGATTGGAGTTGAGGATCCAAATTCACAACATGCAGGCAGAACTAAACGCTTTTAATAAACAAAAAGTGTGGAACCCGGGAAACAGCATCTCCAGGTACACATGAAGTGACCAGACATTGATGTACAAAACTCTACAGTAACATAAAGTATGGTTAAGACAAATATGAGGCCATTGTTAACACGCTGCATGATAAACTTGCATGTAGTAGCCTATAGGATACTCCCTAATCCGTTGACATTTTCCATTTTAATATTCAATTTTATCCCTTTGAAATCGATACGTAGACTTGTACCGCATTCGCACAGAACTAAATAGTTAGTCACGTGTACAGTAGCCTATAAATCTTAGTAAATGCTGCCCTCTATTGGTAACAAAGTAGCTATAGCACATGCTACTGAATGCGTCGTTTTTTTGTCTTGTTATTACAGGAAACACACCAAACCAAACCCCTGAAGCAAAATACGGTGTTTGGCCACACGGTGGCAATATATCACCACAGACTCTCAAGAGGTCGTTCGACCAAGTACTGCACTTATTTTGAAATAAACGCGTATTATTAGCCTACACATTACGTAGGTTGTTTTAATTAAAAAGTAAAGAAGAAAGAAAACATCTTTGTAACATTGTAAAATATTTAATGATTAAAATGTAATTTAATTTAGCCTCTTAAGTCCATGTGCAGGTATTACTACTTAACCTCCTTAAAACATCAATATATATCTGAGGGAATAAACACTTAACTCAACTGACATGCATAATCAGAACATGATAATATGGTCAGTATAGCGAAATTATTAACTTATTAAATGATAACATAAATGAAGAAACAACAGAAACACACATTTCACAAATTGTTCCCTTTTATGACACAAGGATCATTTCATTAGTATTAATTAAGGGTAGTGTGTGTTGTCACGGTGACTAAGCTATGGGTGTCCCTGTTGCCTTGTTTATCTAAAACAATGAATTCTAGGGGTTTTCGTGGCTAAGTCAAAAGCCAAACTCTACATTCAGTATGTCTGAATACTCAAGAACACCACAACATACACACAGACATAAGGCAAACAATAAAACATCATGTTACCATGGCTTTTGATGCCATGGGGATGACACAGCCCAACACAAAGCATAAGCAAGACCTCATACCTTTATTGTGAATAGCTTTTTATGTGACGGGAGCATATGAGATTGGAGAGATACTTGAAAGCCGTGCCAATGCATTCAATCTCTGGTTCAGTCAGGAACAATGTAGCTTGTGGACAAAATGACCAGGTCTGTATTTGTGTCTTTAACTGCAAAGTTCTGCTACTGAGTCTGCATTTTTATAAAACTACTCGATTAATGTGAGCAGGCAAATGTATTTGTTTGTCTATCTGTCTGTAGTAAAAAAACAAAATAAAATGAAAGGTATGTCCTCCTGGAGAAAGCTTGTTGACATTTGAAGTTGATCAAAACAAAAACACATCTCCTTTCAATGCCATAGGGTACGCCCTCAGAATCTTCCCCCAGGCCCCCACACATTGGAAAAACATTGCAAAGGCTAGGATATTGTTGTGTTTGCGGTCTGCACCACATTGTTTGTGTTCCTATTATTTACACAGCCAGGGCTGGGATTATTTGTTTCAGGAACGTAAACTGTAGCGGAACAACTAGAGATATTTGGTGATTCTGACAAAATGTGAATTATCCTAAAATTGCTAACTATGCCTTTAGTGGCTCTATGCAGATAAGTACCTAGGGATACAGTCAGCTGGTCAGGTCCTTCTCGCATGATTGCTTATGCTTGGGGCCTGTGTGTTTCCGTCTCTGTCCATGGTCCTGCAGTGGTACAAGATGATGCAACTTTAAATTGATCAATGTAATTGTACCTTTCTTTAATCCAACATGTGATTCTGACATCAACTATGCACATAACAGAACATGTTTGACCTACCCCCTCTTCCAAATTGGTTTATTAATTAACCAATTAATTACTTTATATAAATCCAAGGACTGTTTTAGATATGGAGTTCTTAGTTCAACTTCATGTGACAGTAGGATATATATCGAAACTGTCAACACAAATATTTTGCTACTGGGTTTAAAGAGTAGCCTAAAGAGTAGCCTGTATATGATTGAATGAACATGGCTTTCCTCACATTTTAGCCAATACCTGCCTATTCCCGAGTTTGGGGCTATATGAATGTTAATCGTGCAGGTTATTGAAACGTGTTGCCTTGCCCATGTGTTTGGACAATGTGTAGCGGTGGCCAGCCGGTAGCTGTGCGGTGCTAATCCTCACTCTCCGACACCTCATAGGAGGTTCTGGCGAAGCAGGCCAGAGCCCACGGGTTTTTGGCTTGCCTTGTAAGAGCGTCTACTCTCTGCCTGGGAGATCGGAGTTCGATTACCGGAGGGGGACGGACGATGTCCGTCACAAATGCATGAACGTGGCCAGGTGGCGTGGCGGGCGTTGTGTTCTCTCGCCCTCTACTCCGCACTCTTCGACCCACACACGACCCGCGTCGCGCATGCATTGTCCTCTTCTTCAGCCATAACATAACATAACCTCGTCAACAAGGTAAATTAAAAATAAAATTAAACGCCAAATATTCGTATGCTCTCACCCACTTTTTTTTTTTTAACGATACCCGGGACAATTGGGTATCACTCATTCTACTGGCGGTTCAGGTAGCCTGTAGCCCATGTTATGTGCTCTTGCATACCATATTCCGCTTTCCATTCATGATTTCTCCTCCATGTGGCCACATGTAGCCAAATTAATAAAACGTCGTGGCAAGCTCAACACGCAAAGAGAAGCGCTACACGCACCAACAGACAATTTTACTTCTTAGATCTTTGTTTTGCATTACGAATTATTAACGCGAATATTGCAGCCTAGCCTAACTATCTGTAATCTAAATAAACAATGGGAATATAAAAACATTCCTATAGCCATAGGCTACTAGGCATACGTCTCGTAAATGTTCCTAAATGTCTTGTAGACTATGTATAACTTCAACACACCACCATTCATTCATGATAGGCCTATTGGATTTGTGGCCTAACATAATGTTTTAGACAAGACATGCTGGACAGTCTACACCACTGCCTCTGTTCTATCCTGCAAATTTTATGATGAAAGATAATCATATTCTATCGGAGCCAGAAGGGGAGGAGCTAATTATAGGGGAGAGATTATTTTGGTTTGAGACAGGATGGGCGTGTTTAGGAGAGGAGGAGGCACTCGCCTAAATTTGACTAAGAAGAGAGTGTAGGTGAAGCAACTTCAATAGCTTGATAAAAAAAACACAAAAAAAAACAACTCCAAACACAATTGCAATGTCAGCGTATATCATACAACCCCACAACGCAAGGTAAGACAATTACTTAATATAATATATAATAAATGCTTATGTGAACTGTATTAAATATTACCAACAATCAAAAAGTTATTTGAGAATTACGGTAACCCCATGACGTTTTCTTGATGATAGGCAAACCCAGTAGACCTATCCCTTAGGCTATAACTGCAATGTAGATTGTAGAATATCGTAAGAATTACGAATTACGGGTATGCTAATATGCTAGTCGTTACGATGGATGATTATCAACCATATCACGTAGTAGGTTAATCATTATTTTCAACCTGACATTATGATGAGGAACCTACAGTATGCAGTAGGTAGCCAATTTCCTTATTGCCAAACAGAGTGTTGAGGAAACACGTGGCATCATTTTTTTGGGTCCCCGTTGTTGTAGCAGCTTGGCTGCCTAGAGAGATAGATAATCACTTTGAACATGGGTTCTAAGCTTGACTTGATGTAGACGTTTCCATTGGTGGAAATGTCCAACGTAGGCTATCTGTTGGCCCTTATGTGAGATAATAGCTGCATGACGGATTGTAGCATTGCAGCCGATGTACCGGCCGGCATACCAAAGAACTGTATTGCGAGAATGCAACCCTGCAGCTGGCTGCGCCCACCCACACTGAAGACGATCTTAAGTTGTTGCGCTATGACCTTAACAATTTCGTTAGTTGACATGGACAAACGGGAATTTTCAATAGAAGAAATATTAGGCCTAGACGACATGCAAATCCAAATTTTTCGCCTCTATTTGTCTGCCTTTGATTGGGGGGAATAGGCTACAGTTTTGCGAATGTCATCAATTACGCTGTATGCTACTATAGGCTACATATAAGAACCTGAACATGTAGTATTGCACAATAACAGTGTGGGACAGTTGGCCTATAATTAGCAGATTTTGCCACTTAAATAAATATGAGGAGCATGTAGCCTATACATAAATACATTCAAACACAAATCAGGTTGAGGAAATAACATTGAATTAAATCAAATGATTTTGGATAAAATTAGGACATTTTGCTTTGGGTGTGTGGTCGTTTTGCAGCCCCCAGAGGTCAATGTTGCCATGTCAAGCATGTCTCAGTAGACCTAAACGTTGCAGTCTGCTCAAGATACAAATATTAACATTGATATCATTGGCATATAAAGGTTGTTTGAAAAATATATATTGTAATTCCACATTTCATACAATAAGGGCTACACAATTTTATATAAAACATACACAAAACTGCAGCAAATTAACATGTGGTACCAGGACAACTTGCATACAGAACTGCAGAAACAATTAAAAGTCCTTATTGCATCCATCTACTCCAAAGAAGTAGGCTTAGACTCCCAGCAGGACATTAAATTGTTAAAATGCTATATTGGTCAAGCAATATTATTAAACAATGGTGAGGAACAGTAGCTCATTCCTTCTTATACTATTATATGGTTTGGGGACAATGCTTTATGTTAACGCGACTGCTAGTCTACATTTCCTGATGTTTTTCTATGATCGGAAAATAGGTTAGATGATAGCTAATGAATCTCACTGTTACAATATAAACTTCTACCTTTATTGTGGATGACCACCACAAAATCAGCATAGACCGTTGAGGGGATTATTAAAGAGTAACTTCACCCCCAGCTCTGAGCTTGACCTCACGGACTGCACACTTTTGAGAATATGACAAGGAGGAGCTATACACTTGACAGCAAGGGCTTTGGATGATTGTAAACAGGGATGGCATGTTGAGCCGCCTTCAACACATGAAATGTAATTTTATGTGAATTTTGTTTTTTGACAACATCACGGACGGTTCAGTACTATTATTTAGTTTACAGCTCAAAGAACACATTTTAGGGTGCAGTTACTCTTTAATGCATCTACTACAGTATGAGAGGTTTATATTCAGTTGGTATAATACCAGAAACAGGCGTGTTATCTCTTAATTATTACATAGATATTACATAGTTATTATGTTATAACTTCTGCCTATGACCTGTGCTATTTCTGAGAATTAGCTAGTTTCTTTTCTGGCCTCTTAACTTCAACACAGTTCTTTTTTTTTTTTTTTTAGGAATAGGGAGTAAAGCCCTTTTCACACATGCTGTATAATAACCCTGCATTTTACAGAATCGGTTCCTGCATGGGGTAATGTGTGAACATGAACAGGGTCAAAAAACCTTTTAATCTGCTCGCCCAATTTCCCACATTGCGACCTAACATGGAAAATACCGGTATTGCTGAGATGTGAACAAAAGCAGAACCAATGCCAGGACAAGCACTTAATTCTGACACAAGAAGCGGTCACGTGGCATGAGCAAACCAATCACAAGACTGTAACAGTTACAATATCTAATATGCCGTCCATTAGCCTAAAACTTTACACTCATCAAAAGTTACATTGAGATTGAGACAATGAAGATCGTTCTTATAATACATCCACAGTATAGGTAAGATAGGTCATGATGAGCATATATTTCAAAAGTAAACTGTAAACTGAAGTCTCATGAAAACTTGTATTTGTTTATGGTGATTGGCAGCATGCATAGTGTTGCTCTGCTGGACCGTTCAGGCTATTGTACTATACCAGACCCGGTATTAACCACAGCATGTATGAACAGGTGCAAGAGGTAAATGTCCCTGGATGGAGCTGCATGTCTGAATAGAGAAAATCACTAGCTATGCCTGCACGGCCATGCAGGTAATTTACCAGGAGCAATGCTTGAAAAGGGTTTAGTTATTAAAACATCATTTAGGAATGAGGAGTTAGTTTGTTTGCTTCACGCTATTGGCTGTTTTCAACGCAACTGTCAACCATGATGTGCGTGCACACAGATATATTTCATATTTATCCAGATCAACTGACTCTGAGTTGACAGAGACACATATACGGCCTAAACTGGATTGCATGTGTTAAGATTTGTGAAGTTAAAACTTCCCAGGTTGCTCAAGATGTGGCTCATGGGGACTTGAACCACCTTTTACTGTGTTTTTTTGTGTGTGTTTTTTTAAGAATAATTTCAACAGACATGGCAGAAAACCTATTTGTTTATAGCTAAATGAATGCAGAAGCATGATGCTATAACTAAATTAGTTAAAACCATTGTTATAAAGCAAGCAAGAATGGCATTTGAAAAACAAGGCACCTGTTCATATTTATGCAAGGTTATTACAACAAAATTATTAAGTTATTAAGACCATAACCGCAAATGTGTTTTAATAGACACTGGTGTTTCCCTGACATATCTGAGTGTGGGCCACACATCGGTTGGCTGAACATTTGCAATGGTGTCTAACATTGTTTAGATCATTATCGTCAGCTTGCAGGAGTAAATGATCTCCATGGTGTGTTAGTCTCTCCGAGAGAGAAGATCCTGTTTTGATCAGACATGGTTGACTATAGGTCTGGTGGCTCAATGGTCTGCTGAACACCTGGCATGTTGGCAGGCAGAGGGACTGCTGTGAGCAACAGAGAACCAGACACTGCAGTGCTGACACATGACAGCTTTAAACTAGAAATGTTGTTTCAATGGGAAATGGAGGTTTCTTTTAATTTTTTCTTGTCGTAGTTTACTTTTCAAGTATTAGCTGAAAAATAATGATAAAATGGAAATTATGGAATAATACAGGCCATTTGAAAAGATTTGAAATCATGGTTCATGGGTAATTTGTTATAGAACAAGGCAATTTCCATTAATATTTCAATTTTACAGGCTATCAATGCTAAGCCAAGCCACTATTTCCCTATTTTAGCCTCACATAGCTAAAATGCTTTCTTATTCACTAGCCTGAATGTTAGATGTTCTGGCCACATACCACCAACTGACATTTAGATCATTTCTAACCACAGATAAGATAAGATTAGATAAGAACAAACCCACAGATAAGGGTACAGTACAGTATGTCATTCACATGGGTCACAGATTAGAAAGACATTTTCTGTCATCTGAAACCCATAAGGCAACTAGACTATATGGTCTGTCAGATTTGTTCTTGCCTTTTGCAGCTTGAAACAGAGAGACTAACTTCTCTCTGGGCGTTTCCACCTAACTTGAACAAGTGAAAGGAGGCAAATGAGATATGGTGACTTTATGGGGGTGTCCTAATCTCACAAATACATGCATTTTGTATTGTTGATAATGATAGTCAACAAATACTCTTTTTGAGTTTAGTTCTACTGTGTTTTAAGGCCCTCTTTAATACAGATTACAATGCTTAAAAATAGCCTATTTACCCAATTATTGACACATTTAAGGTAAATCCAAGGCAGGTACATAGGTAGTCTTAACCTATTCTAATTTTATTAAATATTCATGTTAATGCAGCTGACTACATACTTGCTCCCTGTCTTACCATGATACAAGCACATGAATATCTGAGTAGTGATTTCAGACTACTGGCATGTAACTAAATATTCGGCTACCTTTTCACATTCATACCGTCTCAATATAAAGTGATGTTTAAACGATCCATATTCAGATTAAAATCCCTCTGAGAAGTCTACTATATACCTCCATTGAAAAAAAGCATTGGAGATGCATTGTTCTAATCTTCACAGAACCATATAGCCTAAAAATATATTATTTATTTGATCGATCGATGTGAGGACGTACATTTGAGATAAGGGAGAAAAAGGTCAATATTGCTTTAACCTTTAATATTTAATTAAAGCCGTAGCACTACGCTTTGCATAGTGCATTTGCATAGTGCATATTTGCATAGTCGCGGATGGTAAGTATCAGCTTTTACACTAGTTCTGTTTTCTTGTTTAGTACAGCCCGTGTGCGCATGCTATAGTGTCTGTGTATGCCCTGTGGAAGGGCTTAGTTCTATACCTGAGTGTGTGTGAGGCAACCCCTTTCCACTTTACTGGAAGAATTTGAGCTCAAGAACCTGGTCTTTCTCAAGTCTTTCTAAACTAATACAATTAACAAGTGCAATGTTAAACTTAAACTAATTTAAAGTTCTAACTGGCTAACTGTATGTAATGTTACTATGCCAGAACTATTCACTCGTAAATTTCTGATTTATATCAACTCTCTATTATACAGCAGCAGTCAATAGGGAGTCTGAACATTGCCACACAGTTAATCTCTCAACACAAAAGAACGCATTGTTACGGCTCCTTCACCACCAAATGCAAATTTGTCTGTTTTCCAAACATGTAGGCCTAGCGGCATCCTTATTCAGACTTTGTAACTGTCTACCAGGCCCAGGACCACTCACAAAGACGGACAAACTGTTTTTCAGAGAGAATACGGAAGGAAAAGAAACTTAAAACAATTTGGTGCTTTCCTCCCTCCTATCCCTCCCTCCCTTGCCTCCACCCTCTCTCTCTCTCTCTCTCTCTCTCTCTCTCTCTCTTTCTCTCTCTCTCTCTCTCCCTCTCTCCCTCTCTCTCTCCCTGTGTGTCACATGTCCCTTTCACAGCATAGAAAAGTTTCGGGATTAGCGCAGAATTAGCACAAAGCGACAACGCCACTCCTGCTACCCTCCTGGACAGCACAGAGAGAGAAGCGGACAGCGAAGCGCGACACGGCGGGGTGAAGACACACATGCGCTCACACACGCACGCACACACGCACGCACACAAGAGCGACTGCAGGGCCACGCTGAACTGACGGCAGGAACCCTAATCCTGAGGCAGTGGAGGCCATCCTTGGAGGAGAGCAAGCGTGAGGAAGACTATCAGAGACGCAGGGATCCCTCCCCCTCGCTGTGACTAAACGATGGAAGAGAAGCAGTTCACTGGCATCCTGGTAAGTTGCACTGGTCTGCAGTGTGTATCACCACACACACACACACACACACACACACACACAGACACACACACAGACATCAAATAGCATTGTCTGGACACTTTCTTTCTTTCTTTCTTTCTTTCTTTCTTTCTTTCTTTTTCCCACTCTCTCTCTCCCCACACTAAGGGGACAAAACATCAGGTGTTTGAGGGTGGGGTCCAGTCTTTGAAAAGAAATGACCCCCAAGCTCACAGTGGACAGAAAGCTTGAAAACATTTCAGTGTTCTTTGACTGAAGAAAATTGAAATGAAAAGTGGGGGACTAGATAGCAGGATAAAAACATAATATCTTTTGTCTGAGGAGAACGCTATTTTGTGTTGGGGCTCAAAACATGTTTTCACTACTGCGCTGTGTTGCTTGCGTAGAGATGTTTACACTATTCTGGTTTTGCACCTTCGAAATATTAGCCTACATGCATTCAAAATGTGTTTGGGCAGTTGCACATTGTTAACTAGTCTAGAGAAAGGGCTAGAAAAGCTTTTCAATTGTAAAGTCTGTTCATGTTTACAGTGTAGACTTTCAGTGGATAGCGCTGTCTGTTCCAGCTGCTGACCCTTAGGCTTCGTGGTACTGTACGTTTCTTTCTTTCTTTCTTTCTTTCTTTCTTTCTTTGTGTGTGTGGGGGGGTGTCTGTGTGTGTGTGTGTTGGGAGGGTAGGGAGAAGGGGTAATTGAAGGTAATGGAAGTCTGCTCAAAATGTGTTGTGTGCTATTATACTGTATTTCATGGATACGTTTACCTCTAGTATTCGTTTATTCGTTAATTTCTGTTTAGGAGAATGGTTAAAACTGTAAATTTGTAATACAGGTCTGGCATCATTGGGAGTCTAGTCAGCTCTCTCTCTCTCTCTCTCTCTCTCTCTCTCTCTCTCTCTCTCTATCAATCTCTTTCACTTTCTTCACCACCCACAATCTATGTGACATCGTCCATCTTGAAATAGTGGTAAACACAACCTTAGAACCCCGCTCGTCGCCTGACATTTTCCTTCCCATCCCATATCCTTTCTGACGTATCTGCACGTTGTTTGAACTGGAGCCACCTGAATTAATCGGTCTGTGCTCGCCCCGTGCCTTGAGAAAACGCTGATAGTGATGATTCATTTGGCCTTGCAGTCTGAGATCTAGTGACAGACTGCCAGTCACACAAATATGGATTAAATATGTCTGAAAAGCTGCACATCTAAATGTCAATAAAAGCCAAGTTGTAAGTGCATGTTATTTTGAGTGATGCCCTCTGGGCTAGGTGTAGCAAGTGATAAATGTTGACAGACACAGTTACTCTATACATCTTTGTGGTTTTTGTGTGGTAATATTTGTGTCACACACGTTCTACACTTTGTTGTCACACACTGCACACACTGGGAACATTGCCATAGTGTCATAGTTCTATTCACCATTGCTAATCAAAAAAGTAATCTTACAATTTTTTTTTTTTTAAAGATAATACAAATAACAAGTTTATCTTATATTATCCCACTAGCCTTGTTTATTTCTCTGTGACTTTTATTTGTATTTCAGATATTAGCCAGTACTTTTATTTTGTTAGTGGTCACTGTACTGTTACTGGTTAAACACATTTGAATATGTCCAGATGGTTCGGTGGACTATCCCAGATTTGTGCTTGTCGTAAATCCAGCCCCACAAGGGCCGTGCTTCCTGCTACCGCTTGGCTCAGCTGGCAACTTCTGCCGGCAGCAAAGCTGCCCAAACTTCACTCCTGCTCGTTGAAGTCGGTGAAAGAGGACCTGTCTCCTTAATCTTTCCCCCGTCGTCTTTTGCTGCCCTGGAACCTGTTGTCCAGTGAATAGTGGAGCAGATGGCGCCCTGGCACCTGCTTTGATGACGCAAGCTAACTGTCCCCTCCTTCTCTTTACCACAGTGATTGAGTCTTTCCTCCTTCCTCTCATAATAGGTTTTCATTATTATATGATAATAAAATATATGTATATATACATACATACATACATACATACATACATACAGTGTATATTTACACTCTTTATTTAACAGTTCGACACACGCATCATAAGCGCAAACAGTAGATGATTTGTTTGTTTGTTAAGTGATTCATTTGGCTCCGCCAACACAAATAGTCCTGCAACCATAGTTCTAAACTTCTATCAACAGTCTCTGGTTCTGTGTCGGCAACTACGTGGCTGGGCTGTTACCAAGTGAAACATAAACATCACGCTAGCTTGTTACATACCTTTTCATGTTACCGCAGGTCAGCTAATATGTATCCAATACATCCACGTTTGTATCATGCAGTCTTCTGCATGTGTTTGTTTCCATTTATCAAGCATCCAGTGAAGTACCTTGAACAGCTTATCAGAAGTGTGTTGTTTTTTTTTAAATAGCAACTGTTATTAGAATAACACTGGTAAAGTGGAGTGATACATGCATTGTTAAAAGTCCCAGTGCGTTAGACTAAGATATATGGAATGCCTCTCGTCCAATCAAATCACTTGATCCTTGATCAGAACTAATGGTTGTATAAATGTACTATAAACAATATATCTATATGAACTGTATACAGTAC
>JAODLL010041156.1:0-20976 GCA_026546735.1 Forbesichthys agassizii
GTATATGGATCATTGTGTTAGGTGTTCGTGTATTTCCTGACTGTATATGGATCATTGTGTTAGGTGTTCGATCACTGTCTGACTGTATATGGATCATTGTGTTAGGTGTTTGTGTATTGCCTGACTGTATATGGATCATTGTGTTAGGTGTTCGTGGACGCCGATGAAACTGAGATCGCACCTGTGCTGACCCGACTGCAGGCAGGCTGGGGCCGGAGGGTGGAGCTGGGTTCCTACCCTGACTGGCTGAGTAACTACCACCGGATCCGCCTGGTCTTAGACTCAGATAGCCAGGAGGACGTGGACAAGGCGCGGGTGCAGCTGCTTGAGGAGCTGCCCAAGGGCACTGTGGTGCCATTGGTTACTGACCCAGTGTCCACCGCTACAGCAGAGGTGTACACGTTGGCCAATAGCGGTGAGATCTTATGTTAAATGAATTCCACACAAACACAAGCACAGAATGGTCAGTACATAGAAAGCAAGCAAAGTGTAAAAATGAATACACCCAACGGATTCCGAACCAAGAATACACAAGCACAGTATAGGCACAATTTAAAACGGCAAAACAAATCATAGCTACCTGCAAATATGAAAATCCAGGCTCTGGCATTAAATTATATCATACCCACCAATATTAGTTAAACATTACACAAAAGCGGTATTGCCTGTGCTAATTAAATTTCCCACAGGCACACCGTTGGGTGACAAAGTGTTGTCTGCACTGGGAACGATAGAGACGGCCCTGCATCAGTATTCAACAGATGAAATCTGCGTTGGCTTCAACGGAGGCAAGGACTGCACAGCACTCCTGCATCTTTACTACGCTGCTCTGAAACGGTAGCGTAACGAGAGGGGAATATGACACATGGCTACAAAGCTTCAACGAAGGCAATGGTTTAATTTGAACAAATACTAGGGATGGATTTAGGATGAGATGTGGTAGTGCAGTGCACATCAAAATGAGTTGTAAAAGTAAACAATATTTTATACGTTTTAAAATCACATTGTAATTAATGAGCGTAATTGTGTGTAAAAAATGATTTCAGAACTTATTCAGATGGAAGTGTATATTACTTTTCTCCTCGCCCTTGCATCAGTCAGCATCTACTCCGATCTCTCAGGTGTCACCCAGGTGGTAAAGACAAGGTGAAGGCTTTGTATATTCGAATTGTCTCCCCATTTCCAGAAATGGAGAGGTTTCTCCAGGATACGATCAAAAGGTGGGCCATCACATTAACTGAGATGAATGACTAATTTAAACACTAGATTTCAATTAGCGTTGGGTGTTAGCATGTGTAAAATAATTTACTATGTCACTTCTGTATCACAACAGTTGATGTTATATTTGTAAGCGTATAATTCTTTTCTTTTTGGGTTTTGTTTCTGATTACAGTATAAGCAGCTGCCCCTGAAATAAATACATGCATTTGGAACTAATATGTAAATGTGAAACATATTGTCAAGGGAAGGGGGGGGGGCTTGCAAAACCAGGGTGGGTTTTATAAAGGCTAATTGCTTTTTCTGATAGGAAGTAACAACAGAATTCAAAAGGTGCCTACCCATGATTCTCGCTCACTTGAAACCAAGGGCCCTTTGTGTCCTGTAGGTACAACCTGGAGCTGGTCACTGTGGAGGGCAGCATTCGGCAGGCGCTTAGTGAGGTCCGGGAGACGAGGCCGGAGCTGAGAGCTGTACTAATGGGGACCAGGAGGAGTGACCCCTACTCTCACACCCTCACACCCATGTGTCTCACTGACCCAGGCTGGCCGGAGTACATGAGAGTCAACCCACTTCTGGTACAGAGACACTCACACAGATTAATGTCTGGTATAGGTGTAGACATCGGAAGGTCTTTATGTCTTCTCTCTCTCTCTCTCTCTCTAGGACTGGACTTATCATGACATCTGGTCGTTTTTGAGGACTCTATACGTCCCCTACTGTATTCTCTACGATAAAGGGTGAGACCACATCTGTTGTGACAGCATCACAGTTATCGAAAGAGTGCACCTGGATGAGTTGTTTTTCCGGCCCATCACTCTTCTCCTTTGACACGAGCTTGGCCCGCAACAGTAGAGGAGCGAAAAATGTTATATTTACGGAAGTGTCTCATTGTTGAGCCAAGTGTCTAGGTGTTACATTTTCTTCATGTTTTTTCCAATTAACACATACTTTTATTTTACATGCAGTTCTACCGTGGTGTTTGCCTGATTAATAGAACCTGCCAGAAGCCAGTTGACTCCAATCCTGTCCATCTCCCAACAGATACACTTCATTGGGCAGCATGGATAACACCTCGCGGAACCCGTCCCTCCAGACGGTGGACGGCAGGGGCGTGGCACGCTACAAGCCGGCCTACCTGCTGGAAAACGAAGAAGAGGAGCGGAACTCTCGCGCTTGACCAGCTCACCGGCTGGCTTGTCAGGCAGGGTGGATCTCTCTTTACCGCAGATCTGATATCATCCTCATCCAATATTGGTGGACAATTTGCTAACTGCAGTAATTGGTGTAGAAACAAACTACACAACGATTATGTAGTATGTGTATAAGTAATGTATGCTATGTGCTTTACATGTCTCTATTTATGTCCAATAAAACATTTCTTTCCTGTTTCTGCATATCAGCACTAATTTTTTCAACACTATACAAAAATATAACCCACATGCATTGACAATTTAAATATTTTGTTTTGATGATACATTTCCCCAGGTTTAACACTACAAAAAGAACTAAGACCAAAATAATTTTATCATTTTAAGTGTAAAAATATGTATAATTACATCTACTCAGGCTATACGAATTTTAATAACTATTAAAATGTTAACATCGTTATGAGATAAACGTAACACACATGAGTAGTAGCCGAGTAGGCATATTTTTATTCCTTAGATCGTATTGACCTACTTTTTATTCGCCTATCTTCAAAATGCTATTATGATGTAGTTAACGGTATTAACCTCAAGGGCGCGTTGTTCTCTCTCTTTTCCATTTAGCAGCGTGATAACAATAAATTGCCATCTCTGTTTTCAGACTTGATTAAATCCAATGTAATCGATCTTCTCTCTTCCTGTGTAGAGGGATTATTCAACACCGTGCGACGTGGGTCGATACCGGACGATCTTATAAAATGTGTCGCTTGCTAGGCCACTGCTGGCAGCGCACCCTGGCATATCACCAATTATCATCTCTGCCCTCTCTATCTCCTTAAATTGATTGTGCCTGTGCTTCTTGATTTATTAACACAAATACCAGACGCAATAAAATAATCCTTAGTACAACATAAAAGGTGCTATTGGATGGTGGAGTGAATAAACCATGGCGGTCGGGTGCGCTGTTGTGCATAGAAGACTTCACCTATAGCCTTGTTTCTGTAGACAGACACGACCCTGAAGTCATAGCACACCTTCGCACGTTTTCTTGTCATTTCCATTTAACTTAACTTCTGTATAGGCCTACTTGTTCTTTGTTCATGTTTGCTGCCCGTTCCACACATTCGAATCCTTATTTTTTAACATTAATAATTAAAAGTGCTTTCTTTATGTATTATTTACTATGTAAGAGAGTAGGCATACTGTAAAGTTAAGATAAACACTAGGCCAATGTTAGGATTAGATGTCTGGGAGACAACAGCTTGGCTGTCCTTCCCCTAGGCCTATAGATTAATATAAAATGATGTGGAAAAACTGAAGATATGGTAAATAAAAATTGAAAACTTCATATCCTTTAAAAACACTATTTGTGCTGAGGGCTTACAGCTCGAACTTATAAGACAAGGGTTACCATTTCTGATCCATCCATGCTTTTATTCAGAATATTATACTAAGGCATGAAAACACAAACATTGGACAGAATTCGAGTTTAACGGCATCCTTTCATACACACAGACGTGAGCCTCTGTGGTGACTATGAATGTTTTGTTTAAAAGGGACGTGTTCCCAATCCAATTCCACAGCAATTGCAGTAGTGTAAAACGAGACTTGAAGCAGCATGATACAGCAATTTAGGTGATATCCTGGGATACTTGACAAAGGGATTGAATAGACACTCGCTTGTCACGAATCATCAAGCGGGCACGGAGACCTTTGAGTCTATGTAAATTACCAACTCATCTGCATGTACAGCCAGCCAACCAGAACACAGGAAATGGGATGTTCAGTATCAAAGTGTCACACATTAGAAGTGGATAAAAGAGGAGGAAGGAGGCTGGTTCTCCTCCTGTCATGAGAAGTGTGACTGAGTGAGGCGGTATATGTCTGGCTTTGGCGCGTTCACATTTGGAGGCGGTCTAATAATCGTAGGTTTGTCACAGTGTTCAGTTGAGTGCACACAGCCAGGACATGCTCTTGTATTAACACATGGCGTAAAATCTCTCTGGGAGCAAATTTTATTGATCTTAAACAAGAGCTACGATGACAAATTATGTCCATTATGAAAAAAAGTTATTACTCCAACATTTACCCGTAGGTCCCTTGTCCCCAGTACCTCTAAACAAATACAATGTCATATAAACATGACCTAATCATATGTTGGTCTTTATAGGTTGTTCTGGGATTAGCCATCTGTGAGGCTCAATTACTTCCATCATCAGATGCAAATATTTCAGTCTTACCCTATAAAATATGGCTCAAACTCTCACATCTGTATGTGTAGGACATTGATGTTGAATTAAAACAGTGTGTTTCGTGGTTATAAACACAAAACTTTATTTATAGAACATTCAATTTTCTTATCAAAGTACGGTATGATTACTTTACTTTGATTTATGATTCATTACTCTGGGGAATGCAATTCTGTCTAAAATATATGTTCTTCAGTCCATTGCCATGGATATAAGACTTTGGTGAGAAACAGTTTATTTTTGCAGCTCTCAGTCATCTGTTAGTTGGATGAAGTGGCATGGTCTACTACTTTTGAAACGTGTTTCTATAAGGAAATTCATTATATACCAACCGCATATACTGTAGTAAACATTAAGATTCGTATCTAAAAGAATTACCTGAAACACTGCAAATCATATTAGTTGATTTACTCTTGGAGAAGCAACGACAATAATAAATATGTTTAGGCTTTAACAAGCGACAGGTGTGTTTTCAGTACCAAAGTCCTTGTTGTAGATATTGATAAGCACGGTGCACGCACCATTAGTGTGTCGCCTTTAGGATGTCATGTACCAAGTGTGCCTGACAGACATCTGGGCAACACTGCATCCAGGAGCAGCAGCAGGCTTTATGACAGAAGATGATATGAAGAGTTATAATTACATGACAGCATTCTGAAACATAGGGAATTGTGTCCAAGAACAATGCCATGAAAAAAACAAAACTATAAACATTGCTTTAATAAAATCCTGTAAACAAATATCTTAAATTTGACCTGCTGATAGCAGGACATTGAGTTCATGGCACTTTCTATAATATTTTCAACACATGTACAGTAGAGCACTTTAAGCACTTGCCTGCTTTGTAACAATTTGGACATATACTTGTAATTATTGAATGCTATGAAATAATTCAGTCTGTACCAACATATTTCAGGAGACATTTTGGTTGCATTCATTTGGTTTCATCAATGCTGAATTACAGGTTATTTCATATGCATTTTGACTGGACTCATGAGATAAGGAAGCCATAAGCCTAGGAATAATCAGTCACAACAGAAGAACATTTAAAATTCATTATTTAGATGTTATTCTCAACATATTGTTTGTATTTATAGTGTGAAATATGATTTAGATTATTTGGTACGCACATGCATTTGTAATAGAAATCAAAGTTTTGACTACTTTTATACCTATACCTAAATATAGGTTATGGAAATGCATTTAACATTAATTAACATCTACTAATATAGGGTCATCTGTAATATAAGGCCTCAGTCAGATCCTTTACATCCACTGTACATAGAACTGAAAATAAAAACAGTCTACACTTACTGTAAGTGTAATGGAAATAATTCTTCAGGGACTTTTTGAAGTCAATTGGATACATGAGTCTTTTCAGGCTTGGGTTACCCCCAGATAAACCTGACATGGTTATCCACAATTTACAATTGCCTGCTAAACCGCAAGGTTGTTTCATGTCCCTCGAGCCTTCTCTATCTCCATACTCGGTACACTTGACATTCCACAAATACAAGGGTGTCCACATATTCACAAATACTGAATCAGAACATGACAAACCAATGTCTTTGCACATTTATTTATCTGTATAGTGCCATGGAAAAAGGCTCAGATTGCAGTTTGCTCTTCATAGAAGATGCTACATTCTTCACTAAAATGTGAAAACAAAACAAGAATTGTACATACAAATCAAAAAGAAAATATAATTCTAGTATTCTAATATTTAATGATTCTACATCAGGTGTAGCTTACATCATTGACTCAAGTTCCAACCAGTAGTTACAACATATGCAGCATAAAATATAAACATTTTATGGTTTACAGTATTTTGTCATTTAGATATTTTGGGGAAATATTCTTATTTTTAGTGCTTACTAACTATTTTATAAAAAGGGAAATACATTCCACATTCAAACAGGATTTTATCAACAAATTAATACAGTACTACTACATATTTCTGTAGATATTATTTAGTGTGAAAATATTACATCTGGATATTTCTTGTAAAGTTTTTTTTATAAAATACCTAACATTAAAGAAACCATCACATTAGATTGTAAAATTGAAAAAAAAGTAAACAATGTAAATTTGCTATTTGAATTATTCCAGGATCAGAAAAAGTATTTTGGTATTGCAGCAGATGCAATTTAAAATACAGCATTACAAGGTTTCATACAAAATATGCAAACTGACCTTCTTGATTGCAACTCATACTTTTAAAGTATTTAGTCTGAAGTTTGGCCTTTAGTGATATCAACCTGCAAAACGGTGACTAAATGCTGGTGCAGCACATCAAACCTACAATCAAAGACTCCTGTGTGGAAATGCAAAACAAAAACCTTGATCCTGTGGTGCATAAGTGCATATGAAGATATTTAAAATCTGCACACCTGACTGTCCATCCGCCCGTTTGATGTGTGCTTTAATATTGCCCAAGACGTCACCACAAAATCGCCCTCGATGTCATCTGCTCTATAGCCTGAGGATACTGGCGGCTAAGGCCAGTCCAGCAGAAACCAGTTTTGAATCTCCATTATCACACCTAGGGATCCTAGACTCCAGTACAACCAGTTTGATCCCAGTAGGGGGCATAGCAGCCCTGCATGGTCATTCCATAAATGATTCTTATTAGTATGTAGTCCCAATCGATTTGTAAAGTTGGTAAACTGTACGTTTATGAATTCACCCACTTCAATTAAAAGATGTGTGTGTACAGTATATCCATGTGGAAAATATTTCAGTGAAAGTTAAGCCCATCACCAAATATCTGACTAATAATCCATGCCTGTCGGTCCCCTCCTGAACCAGATGCAGGGAGATGGAGAGAACAGGCTTCAAAGGGAATTAATGGAATCAAAAACACTAAATAAAAATGAAAAGCTGAGGAGGCCGTTGATAGAATAAGTCTAAACAGAAAACTTTTCTCTAACTGGGAAGACCAAGTGGCCAATGATTAATCCAAATTCCATGTCAAGAGCCTTCGTCATTGTTGATCAGCCCCAACTAGCACAGTTGTGTAAGAATCAGGCTCTGAGTCACTGCAGCAACATCTCAAAAACAACACACTCTCAATTGAGAATCACAGGTAGACAGTAGTCACATGCAGAATTGTCACATGCTAAGCAGAAGCTTGGCATAAATTGCATTGTGCTGTTCAGCGTACACTGTACAGTATGTTCAGGTCCCAGAGTAGAGACATTAGTTCAGTGTTTTGGCAGACAGGTGAACAAGTTAGAGAACCAACAACAAGAGAATGTTGAGGAGAAGAGCAACTGCATCTCTTTCCAGTATACATGCAGCATTTTGAGATGATAGCGGTTCTGGGATATAGAAAAACAGAGATAGATAATTAGTTGATCAAATCAAAAGGCACATTTTCAGATTTTCAAACTCAAACAATTACAACTTCCACACAATTCTGAATAAATGTTGAATCTGACCTTGCTTCTGTTTGGAGCCCTCTGAGGCTGTCACAGAAATAATGGGGAGAAAGATTAAGAGAGACATTAGAAAGGCTTGTGGGGTGATGAATAAAACAAACAAGTTGCTGAATAGTCACTTTTGCACTTTCCCCCTCTCAATAAAGCTGCTGCTTTAGAATGTTCTCGCATGGAAGTAAATGCAGAGAGAAACAGACAAATGACCAGGGGAATGTATTTACCATTACTCAAGACCATGAAAAATAACTACTGACTGGCTGTGCAACCCTAAATATGTCCCCTATGCAAATTCTCTTAAAGGTCGGATAAAAAAAGATCTTGAAAAGCATGGCAACAGGAAAATATAGTGTTATGCAAATGGGAAAGAAGGAAAGGTACAGATTAACGGAAGAGAACAGGAAATGGAAAGACAAAAAAAAGACAAAATTGAAAATGACAGAGCGAAACCAAAAAGTGGTTAGACGATGAAAGGAACAGAGACCCATGTGAGAAAATAAAAGCGGGAAGGTCAGGATAAGGGAGAAAGAGAGAGGGAGAGAGGTTGAGTGAGAAAGAGAGGAGAGAGTTTGACAAAGTGAAAGAGATGGGAGGGGAGGCTGGGGGGTGTTTGTGTCTGGGCATCATTCTCGCGGCAGGGGGCTTACTAAAAGCTACTAATGGAGGGGTGTTGGGGTGCTACAGGACGGAGGGAAACGGGTCAGAGGGACCATTAGATGGGAAAGAGTGGCAGGAGAGAAGCTAAATGTTTTTGTAAAATTAGGCAGAGTAGAACAAAAGAAAATCTGAATAAATAGCAAAGGAAATGTCAAAGGAAATAAATGACAAAACTGCAGCATTTCTGGTAAACCCTCAATTTACCAACTCCTTGTTAACTCACCATTCACCTCTACTGTTTCTCAAAAACCTACTTGCATTGACAGCATTCTGGGAGTGTATTCTCATGTTACAGCTGTAGGTATATTTCCTATTTTAATTCCAACCTTACATCTCAAAATACCATTTGATTCTGTAAACTAAATCACTGCACACGTTGAACTAATGTTTTTGAGAAACAAGAGAAGTTAACAGATTATAACTGTGTTTATGTGTAAATGCTCTGAGAATTGATCTGAGGTCTTTCTGACCTTTATAGTCTGAAATACATATATATACACACACTCTCTCTCACACACACACAGGACCACAAGGTCATTCTACTTTATTTATATCTTGTGCTGATCCCAAGGCCATAGTGATTGAGAATATCACATGGATAATGTTGTTGTGAAAACACATCTGCTTTAAACCCTCACGGAAAATAATGGCCACGGTCAGCAGGTTGTCTTCGTTAAATGAGGATTTAGCGACTCCATACGTCTATAATATCTACAGTTGTCAGACCCTGGACCTTCAGACATACCCACTAAATTACTCTGATATTCGCTACAACTAACAATTATCCAGAAGTTAACGAAGCATTAAATAGCATGCTGGGTCCTGGCCTCGCTGCAGGAAAGCATGTGTTTGTGTGTTATTTGTGTGTGTGTGTGTGTGTGTAAGAAATACTATTAGTAGTAGAGTATAACAAAGAAATAAACTATCACTGGAAATTATACTGCAAATATTGACAATTTTATACTATTAAACTGACCCTTTATTGTTCCTTCAAGATTTATATTACTGTAATAATATGCAGTAATAACTATATGAACAACAGCAGTATGTTCAATGGTAATAAATACAGAATGAAAAATACTTTTGTGAGGTGGGTTTCTCATAACGTGTTACAAATTAATATGTTAGAGAAGTATTATTTCACATACTTAAATATCTGAATTGAGTAGCATCAGTCGGTAATTGGCATCTTTATGATTATAATGTTGTCAATCATCCTTTACCTACTTCTATAACATGATAAATTGTACTCCGCAGCCACAATAGAAATCTAGTTAATTTCGATTTAGACATTTCTCGTTTCCTCCGAGTGTATGTTGTGTGAGCATTAAAGTTGTTAAGGTACGCAGTGCTCAAGTCACAAGTGTACATGTTTAAGTATGTTCGGCAATTGTAAGCTATGCCACAAAATGGCGCCTACGGTGGCTTGTCTCTAAGAACTATGCCGTCTCTGCACTGCAACATACAGTGTGTGCGCATGTGTTTGCGTGTGTGTGTGCACGTAACTGAATGCCTGTGTGTGTCATTACGCGTCGGAAGAACGCCCCACTGCAGAGACAGGCATTACTCCACCACTACATCACCAGTCCATGCCGCCATTTTAAAACACATAGATGCAAAAGGTACTCTAACTAAATACATTTTTGTTGGATTAAACATTTTAAAATCACAAATCATGTCGAAGGTGAAATTTTAAGATTACGTTTTCGGAAACTAGAATTTCTATTTAAAAAGCGGAATCTTTACAGTGTGTATGTGCGCATTTTTTAGTTTTGAACATGAGTTCAAGCGGGGCTGAGGTATTTGGGAGTGAGTGTGCGTCTGTGTGTGTGTGGTGGGAAGGGGGTGCCAAAGGACAGAAAGTTCCTTAGGAAAAAGAAAAAAAAGAGGTGGGTAAAACCAGCGAAGCTCAGCAACCTGAAATGACCGCAAAGGACCACTCACAGCAGGAGGGGAGGCGAAAGACAGGGACGAGAGAGAGAGAGAGAGAGATAATGGTTAACAAGAACTGAGTTTCACAGGGGGACGTGGGCAGGGAGAGAGAGAAGAGGAGGGGGAGAGAACGACAAACGACATAAATGCAATGGGACGAGTACTTTGCAAGTTGTGGGTAACACAGGTCTTGGATGAGATGGCACCAAGAGGAAGATACAACGGCAACAACTAATGCCGATTCCGAGGCTTGGCTACTGTTGCAATAGTGTCTCAAGGATGAGCAAAGCCTTCTCTGGTACGGTATCAGTGGGGACAGCAGTTCTCAAAGTGAGGATTAGAGCCCCTCCAGTTGGTCATGAGCGGCTTCGTGTGCGTTTATTTTCACATCAGTGTCCAATTATTTGAAACCAACACTTGCCAAGCTATAATAAAAACAATTTGAAAAGGGGGTTTGGTGATGCTGCTCAGATATTCTGCATGTTTCACTGCATATACTGTAGAAACCCCTACCCAATATACAATGTTTTAATACCGTGCACTGATGCATACAGCATAGATCTTACACACCCATTTAATGAAACGTGTGAGAATGCATTCATTCATCATAAAGTTGGTCAATATTCACGTACAACAAACAACAAAAAACGTGCAAACCCCAAATAGACCTCCTAACAAAGACGTGACCATCATTCACAGGCCAGTTCAGAGTGTGCCTAGCCCCGCCCCTCGCCCCCGTCAAAAAGCGGACACACCAGGATTGCCTTCCGAGAGGGAAGTGAGTAATTACAAGACGGTGGGGACAAACGCACATAGGGCATCATTAGTAGAGCACCGTTTCACCTGTGGATCTGTGTCCTGCCTGGCCCGTTCCGTGTTTGGGATAATTTAAGGAAATAAACACACACGTTCACACACCAGAGAGAAGGCAGCTGACCTTGATGCAGAGACAACGTCGTCCGTCTCAGTCACCACTCTGTCCTTCATACCGGGATGAGTTACGCACGCGCACCTGCATGTGTGTGTATGTGCGCACGCGTGTACACGACAACGAGCCAGCATTCCCACAGTGGGGCGGTCTCACTCGAGCCCACCATTTAATCACGGTGTCCAACGTGGAAGACAAGGAGGTGGAGAGGGAGAGGCAGCGGTTGAAGTTTGGACGGTGAACGTCAAGCAGCTGAAGGACAGTACTGTACTTATGAGCCCCCCCCCCCAACACACACACACATGGTTCAGTGGGCCCTGCTACCATGCTCCCTGTCAGATAAGAGAGAGCCCCACCAGGACGGAGAACAGGGAGAGTGTGAGGCACTGCCACAGGGACACGGAACAACAGCAGCTCTAATAGAGAGGCGTGGAGAGAGAGAGAGACCAACTCTCCTTCAGCTCTCCCTGCCATCCATCTCTCTCTCTCTCTCCAGGCCTCACGTAGTCTCATGCCAACGCGGTGGCTGAACAGCGTGCGCACGGCACACACACACACACACACACACACACAATGCTGTAGGGAAGGAGGGAACTGGGAGAGAGAGGTGGAGTCTGTGAATTAGTAACCGTATTGCAGATATATCGAGATACAACAAAGAGATGGTGTGTGTGTGGGGGGGGGGGGGGTCACTATAAGAGACTACTGTGGATGGTGCCTAGATTAGTTCTGCTCCAGTAGCGAGCGATCATAAAAAATACAAAAAATAAAGAAACGAGGGGAAGAAAGAGAAGACAGGGAGAAGAGGGGGATTAGTGCCACTTCAGGAATGACAGAGGAAGGAACAAGGAAGGCTTTTTTTTGGGGGGGGGGGTAAGCAAAATCAAGGCAAAGAGAAATCCCGAAATTTTTGTTGGGATTAGTCTTGCTACGGAACAGGATGAGAGAGGGATAGGGGGAGAGAGCGGAAACAAAGAGAGAGGTAGATCGCACCCGGACGAGGGCATGCCAGGCGCCTCAAGAAGAAGTCCATACTCTCCCTAAATGATTGTTATGCACAGTAGTAATTGCACATCTGTGTGTGTGTGTGTGTGTGTGTGTGTGTGCGCGCACGCGTGTGGCAGTCTTCGCTAATCTCTGCCAGTGCGAGCTTTAACAGAAATAAAAAATAAAAGCAGGCAGCACAGGGCACCGCATCTAGGAAGGTCAAGACTTTAACGTGTTCCCCATTGAACTGCTATCTGTGGTATCTGTAATTAACACGCTACAGGATAATTAGCAGGAGAAAAGCCTTCGCTCCCGTCATTAAGCAGCAGTAGTGGCGCTCTCTCGCAGGAATGGCACGGCATTTTAGGACTCCTCCCCGGCTGACTGCTTTAGATGTTTGCTATGCTTCTTGTTTTTTGTTTTTATATGACAGGTATTCATCAGATGCAGTGGGAATTCTGTGAACGCCTTTGCATGCCGTCGGGCTCCAGCTGGAAATCCCCTGCTACCACAGCGGTCCCAGGATGGCCTGTGCCCCCACCCCCTTCCCCCGTCATGGCCCCCTGCTGTCTGCACTGGGATGGGAACTGGGACAGACGTCGCAGACACGCATACGAGGCACGCACACATTAAGGCAAGCATACACACACGCGCGCGCGCACGCACACTGTACAGAGATTCCCACAGTGACTGGGCATCATTCCCAACCGGAATGGGCAGCTCATTGGACTGGAAGACTAACATTGCTCTAGGCGGACTCTGGGTTAGATCAACTCTGGGAGTTTCACTCACTGCAGCAAGAAAAGATGTACAGCGATGATGAATGAAGAGGAATCCATTTGAGAGAGAGAATGTGATAGGCTGCAGTTAAAAAGGTATATGCACTTGAAATAACCATTAATGCTTAAAAGACCCTGAAAACCAATTCATTTATAAGTGCCAATGAAGACTAATGAGCAGAGCTTCTCTGCGTCCGATTTACACGAGTAAACCTAATAAGAGTTGTTTTTTTGTGATGCACTCGCTTACCAAAGGGGATCATTTAAGGCTATGATTCTACCGTATTATGCGGAGACGTGGGTTTATTGATATGGATGGGATGACACAGACAAATATGAGGCAGTGGAGGGAATATGGAGAACAGTTGGCTGTACGCTAAACAGCAGAGGCAGGCAGCAGAGCATCTTGCTTTGACGCTGTGCAGGAGACTTGTGGTGGATGACCTGGACGGCACACTTACGCTCACAGCACACGGTCACACGTAGCTTCATACAGGGCAGGGGAGGTCCTTCATCTGTAGGCAGAGCTAGAGAGAGAAGGAGAGAGGTGAGGAGGTGAAAGGCCTAAAATGCTATTTTGTCAAACAAAAAGGGAGAATATTGCACAGCCCTGAGGGATCTTCTTCCATCAAAGACATCTTTGAAATTGCCACAACACAAGCGGTTGGAACAACAGCAGGGCTTGTTTAATTTTTTGTTGTTTTACAATAACAATTCAGACTAAAATTACTTCTATTCATCTGCTTCTCGCTGAATTTTATACAATGACACGTCTTGCTATCAAACCAGACAGCACTCCTCAAAGTTTAAAATTACAAAGATCTTCCCATGCCAACATTGCCAAGTTTGACAATTGTCATACCTACGATGCTTGTCTAGGGCTGCATTCATAAACCAGAGACCGTTTTGCAGCCATAAAGGCTATATTTCAATAATTCACAAACAGCTGTTCACCCAGCAGGGAGCTACAAAGCAAGCAGAGTGCACTGCATGCTAGCTTAGCACGCGTCCCCCGGAATTTTGTGATACAACCAGATATGAAAAGAGAATAATACGGAGGTTCATCACGCGTCCTTTAAAAACAGTTCCCCAGTGTTGTCAGGGTGGACGTGAACGATGGAAACGAGCGGGCACAGGCCCGCTACAGCGCGTCTGGTGATGAACAGCGGCTTGTGTTGGGCCCTAGAGGGGACTGAAGCAACTAATGCCATTAGTGTTGCTAATGCCATTGTGTCGTCCTCCCAGGCTAATGCCATTATACTGTTCCCAGCGCTCAATGCCCATTCAGAGCACAGCCCGGGGCCGGACACTTGGACCAACTTTACGCCTTATCTTTGATGATGTGGACAAAACATACAGTCATTCGCCGCTCAATGTGGCACAATCGAGAGTAGGACAGGGTGGGGGGCAACCATTGTTGTGTTTCCCTGCACTACAATGTACCTGTGTGTGTGTGTGTGTGTGTGTGCGTGCCACTGTGTTAGTGTGTGTGATGCATGAAACTGCTCTCTCATGCACCGACAATGCGCCATTGTCCCACCATCCTCAATAGTAATTTATGTAAAGATTTTTTTTTCTCCCCCTTTGCTTCGTCCACCGTTTCACTACGAAGCTTTTGCCCCCCCCTCCCCTCAGTGTGGATTTCTCTCTCTCTCTCTCTCTCTCTCTCTCTGTTTGTCCTCCCGCCTCCCTCTCTTTGTCATTTGGTATTGACCCCCGTTTCTTCCTCCTACACTTCTGTCCGTCTGTCTCTTTCTTGTTCCTATTCTGGGCATCCGTATGACTCCTTCCGTCTTTGTTGTCTACCCCCCCTCCTTGTTGTCTATTCTTTTTTGTTGTCCCCCCCCCCCCCACACACACACACACACTTCTCCTGCCTACTATGAGTTGTTAA
This sequence comes from Forbesichthys agassizii, assembly GCA_026546735.1. Lineage (NCBI taxonomy): Eukaryota > Metazoa > Chordata > Actinopteri > Percopsiformes > Amblyopsidae > Forbesichthys > Forbesichthys agassizii. Next base: position 15,230 of record JAODLL010041156.1, read on the forward strand.
AAAATGTTTTGATTTGACAGCAGTCTTCTCTCTTCTTTGAAATAAACGAGGGAGGGAAGCGCGGGAGAGAAAAAAACAACTGTGTGACCACCTAAAGGCTTAAAGGAAATGTCGAATTAATGTCATTCAGACATGGGTTAATGGAAAATAATGTCTGAATGTTTGCTAATGCTCCAAGCTGCGACGAGAAACACAGTTTGTGGTAGGTTAACCCTTTGTTATTATGTTAATTTGGTTACATTTACTTAATTTATGTTGTCCATAGTTGCTTCTTGTGACGTACATTCATACCGAAAAGCAAGGGGTTCATAGCTCACATTTTCATGATGTAGAATATAACATGTAGAAGTGAAGAACCACTGCTCTAACAAACCAGCATGAGCTCCATGCTGGTCCAGGCTGGTTCATACCGGTTACTGCTAGTTCATTCTGGTTATAGCTGGTATAGTACTGATTCATAGTGCTGGTTCATACTGGTGTAGTACTGATTCATACTAGTTGGTGCTGGTTCATACTGGTTGGTGCTGGTTCATACTGGTTGGTGCCATTTTAGTGCTAATTCATACCAGCACTAACCACTAACTAGAGCAGTGGTTCTTCCCCCTCAGAAAAAGATTATTGATGGTGTTTGATCATAATTACAGAATGGGGTATCAGCAAACCAGCATATGATACTGGTGAGCCAGCAAACCAGCATATGATACTGGTGAGCCAGCAAACCAGCATATGATACTGGTGAGCCAGCAAACCAGCATACGATACTGGTGAGCCAGCAAACCAGCATACGATACTGGCGATACTGGTGAGCCAGCACACCAGCATATGATACTGGCGATACTGGTGAGCCAGCACACCAGCATATGATACTGGCGATACTGGTGAGCCAGCAAACCAGCATATGATACTGGTGAGCCAGCACACCAGCATATGATACTGGTGAGCCAGCAAACCAGCATATGATACTGGCGATACTGGTGAGCCAGCAAACCAGCATATGATACTGGTGAGCCAGCAGATCAGCATGGGATACTGGAGTAACAGTAAACCAGCACCCAACATGGAATGCAAAACATACCTTATGCTGGTGCCCAGCAAGCAATGCTGGATGTTTTAGCAGGGTGTGTCATGCTAGCACCGAACATACCATTTACGGCCAGTTTGCACACTACCGTTATCACCGCATGTTCAAAAACATGTGCCAACTCACACAGAGCCGTGTGTTGCTAAACACATGTCCATACGCAGTTCCTTCATGGCATGTCTTTATGGACATAAAAAAATTGATTTAAATATGGATTTTGGAGAAATATGAAATCAAAACAATGTTTTCCTCCAATGCCATAGGGTGCTCTCTCTCAATCTCGGACCCCCACACATTGGAAACACATGGTCAAAACTAGAATGTTGCTGTGTGGTCTGCACCACTTTGAACACAGAACAGGCAGCTACTGTAGCAGACTATAAGATTAGATATTTGCAGAATTTTACAAAAAGTGTATTCCTTAAAAACGCTGATTCCACATTTAAGCATAGTTAGGCCTGTCGCGATAATTACAATATAGACTTATTGTGCTATGTATAAAATGAACCTCAATCATTTTTTAGACTGCGATAATAGTGTATTTACATGCGTGTTGCTGACATAAGACAGTAAAGCCATATTGCGCTGCTCTTGTGCTCTTATCTGACTGATCGCAGACAGTGCTACAGCCAGCGCCACAGACACAGGGAGATAGAGCAGACAGTGACTTCCTGGTTTTTAAGTCCCGATGACTACATAATTCCAGCCAACTACGTTTAGAAGAATAAATGCGAAAATATGGCATTAGGTTTTATTGGCTTCAAGGTGTGTTTAATAGCCTATTTAGCCAATCAATGAACCCGGTTTAACCAATCACAACAAATAATTAATGTTGCATGACAAGAGTGAAAGTAAGGTGCATTCAGAATCGTAGAACAGTTTTCCGTTTGGTTTGAGTTTGCGAACATAAGCAAATGGTTTGAGGAGGTAATTCTCGGCGAACACAAATTTACACTGGAGAAATGGTGACAGTTTATATTAATTATTTTTGTAATGTGTACAGAAAACATTCAAAATTCAAGCTCAAAGCAAACATGTTCACCACAAACGTTCGACAATTCTGAACACACCTCTATGTCATTATGCTTCTGTACCGTTTCAAGTTCCTACCGATTTACATAAGAAAACATGGAAACACTATCACTGCAAACCTGATGTGATTATAGTAAGTTGACATTTTATCATTTTCTTAATGTTGACAATTGTGGGTTCGCTTTACAAAGCACGCTACTTTACCCACATACTTAACGATCTCCCAAACATATGCACTTTCATTCTAAAATACCATGAAGTTTCTGCTCCTTATCAGAACACAATTCACATTCAGCCTATACCGCGACAGTTGTGTCATGCTAAGTGTGTTGTGATTGTGATGAAAATGGCGCACTGTTTTGTAGCGACAGTAGTAGGTTACTACATATTAAAAGGTTCCGTGTTTCAGTTTAACTACTACTCTCCCTGGTTTCCTTGACGACTCCTTTACACTGGATTATTTAGTCAGTCATTCTACTCCAGTCTTTTCGTGTCTGCCCTTAAAATGACAATAATATTGTTTATTTCCATTATTTCTGGGACAATATATCGACCAACAAAAAACAGTTATCGTGACAGGCCTAAGCATAGTCATGTGACCTGGCACGTGACTTTTAAAAATCGTATTTTACCCGGCGCTGGGAGTGCATTTCTTTGATTCTTAGTTTTCAGTGGTGTAAAGCGGTTGGGACGGACTGTCAGATGGACGGACCGACGTCTTGTACTCACAGCTGTAATAGTAGTGGTTGCCGGGCAGGAACTCAAAGCCCAGGGAGAAGGGTGTAAACCTCTGGATCTTCTCAGAGAAGCGCACGGGTCCAAACGGCGAGTGAGGGCTGTGGCACTCCCATCGCTTGATAGACCCCCTGGTCTCCACACAGCCCTGGAAGGTCTCCTCCTCTATGAGGTAGAGAGCCAGGGTCTCTGGCGGTCTGGGGCCCAGGGTCTCCTTGTCAGGGTAGTAGGGGCAGTAGATGTCCAGGTAATCGTTCAGATTCACCTGGATGGACAGATCTCCCTCTGTTAACCTGGAAGACAGACGACTGCCATTAATATTTCACATGGCGATTCAGGAAAGATTAGCAGTAGAGTAGAGGTTTCGTAATGCCCTAGTGCCTGGGGTGGTGGGCAGACTGGCATTCATCAATATTACACCTACCGGTGCATTTACACTGGTGATAAAACACAATTAGGTACTTCCTTTTTCAGCTTGTTATGGCATTTGTCACATCGCAGTAAAGATACTGAGGATACGATTCCCATCAGGCCAGGAAAAATGAGGTCCATATGGTAATAAAGGGGAGTCGGATCAATAAAATAAAATGGACTCTATTCCCCTCACATTTCCTTGCACACAACAAAGATACACAAGAACATACACATGAATGTGAATGCACACACCCCTCAAATCAAGGCTGGCTGGCTTTTAACTTAACGCCATCCGCGGACGACAGAGTCACGTTAGAGTAGAAGCGCAGAGCAATGTGCCTCGTGAGTTAGCTAATAGCTTTGGCTACTGCCCTGCATGGCTGCAGGAGAGAGAGAGCGAGAGAGACAGGCAGAGGAAACTTTAAGAGACAAATGAGCAGCCCTCGTGGGAATCGTAACAACGCGTAGAAGCGGTAAAGGAAGACGGGAGCCAGAGACGAGGGGAAAACACGGCGGAAGGGGAGCTGTGAGTGATGGAGTGAAAGCATCCAAGCCGCAGAAAGGAGATTGATGAAGAGACAGCGGAGGAGACTGACCGGGGATGGGGGGAGGAGGAGGAGGAGGGAAGGGGACAGTAAAACACTAATTTAAAAAAGGAGAAACCAAAGAGAGAACATCACCAAAAGCACAGAGTAAGACAAGGAGCCGGAAGGGCGGGGGAGAAAGTGAAAGGAGCGGAAAAAAGAAAGTAAGCAGTGCGTTTTAATTAGTGACCCAGGAGAGTCTGACTGCACCGAGACACAAGACTTAGGAGCCGCCGAGTGGAGGAGGAAAGGAGACGGACATTAATTGGCCTCCCCTCCGCGTGGAGCAGAGGAGCGCGGGATGACTGTGAGGAGGAGGAGGGGGGGCGGGTGTGTGCAGGAGGCAGGATGTGTGGCTTGGCCAGTAAGTTCAAGTCCGCCAGTGGGAGTCTTTATTGAGGGCCGACCGAGCGAGGGATCCTGGGAGTCAGCGAAGGGGAAAAAGGAGAGAAAAGAGAGAGTGGGTGTGGGGTCGGGGGGGTGGGGCATTGATGGACAGCAGAGGCTAAAGGATAATTTATTTATTTTTTTAACTTGGGTCCCCTTTGGCATATAGTTTATTTATATCCCCTGCAATGTTTTTTGATGTGATATTTGGGATATGCGTTTGTCGCATGGGCCCACATATTGATTTATCATTGGAGATTTTTGAGGCGTTAACGTTTCTTGTCGATTAGGCAGAAGCCCAGGCGTTTCATGGCAGCCGAGCGGACCCTACTGCTGCGCTAATGCATACAGCTGCTGCTGCTTCTTCTATATCATTTGGACAGTACGCCTACCTACTCTATTCTCCAATGCAGCCACGAAAGGCAATTACAAACAGCACAAACAAAAATCTGCCTCGAATCACCAACCATCATCTGTGAAAAACACCGGCGGCATTCAGTGTTGACAGTTGATGAAGAAAATCTTCACCTTGCTTTGTTGTGATGTTGTGCATGTAGACACATCTTCGCAGATGCATCACAAGATGTGCTGAGTGAGCACTCTTTAGGTCAGCACGTGCGGTCGCGCTGGGAGAAGAGCCCAGTGCTATGTCCCAAACGTGGCTGCACAACAAAGCAAATGATGATGAATTGATGAGCAGGGACAATCAGCATGATTGGAACACACTAGAAAGTAAGATCCAGGTCTGGAAAAAAAGGAATAAGTGAGTGAAAGAAAGCCTGGGCCATCAGAGGAGACGAGGAAGACACTACTAAAAAGTGAAATTAAAGAGTATATAGACAGACTTATCTGGGCTCCACAGATGGATATAGCAGTGCAAATAAACACTAATTATATGCACAAAAAAAAAGATTATATATACACACATACACTCACACACACACATACATACACACATATATATACATACATACATACATATACACACACACACACACACACACACACACATATATATAAACATACACACACACACATAAATACATACACATACATATATACATATACACACACATACATATATACATATATACACATACATACAGTATGTATATATACATACATACATACACGTATACATACATACATGTAGATATACATATGTATACATACACACATACACACACACACACACATATACACACACACACACACACACACACACACATACATACACACATATATATACATACATACATACATACATACATACATACATATATATACATACATATATACATACACACATACATACATATATATACATACACACATATACACACATATATACATACATATATACACACACACATATACACACACACACATACATACATATACACATACACACACACATATATACACATACATACACATACACACACACACACACACACACACATATATACACACACACAAACATATATACATATATACACACACACATATACACA
>JAODLL010041176.1:0-20972 GCA_026546735.1 Forbesichthys agassizii
GAGATAGAGAGAGAGAGAGAGAGAGAGAGAGAGAGAGAGAGAGAGAGAGAGAGAGAGAGAGAGAGAGAGAGAGAGACTTCTTTCGATCTGTCACTGTAGAGCACTGTCTGTCAGTCTGCTGCAGCCAAGCCAATTAGTCACACTAGTGGAGCAGTTGCACACACACATTAACACGAATACAAACACAAGTTTATAGTGTAAGGCTAGACTCACACACAAACACAATTTTTGAGTGTGTGCATAATACCACACGTGCACTCGCGCACACACAAACACACACACACTTTTCAAGTGTGCGCATAAGGCTGCGCACACAAAAAACCACTAACACAAACACAAATTTTGAGTGTGCCCGTATGGCTACACACACACCGGGCGCCCTGTGGTCTTGGTTAATCCAGCCCGCTGAAGGCGTCGGGCAGCGATAGTAGAAGTGGGTCAGGTTCTGGGGATGGCTGCTTCACAAATCCCCCCCTCTCTTTCTTTTCTCCCCACCGGGAAGGATTTGGGGCCTGAACTCTGTACGACCTCGCTGCAAAATACAAACGGACAAGGGGACCTTGCAATCGGGAGCGAACATAATCTTTTTTGGAATTAGCGCTGACAACTTTATTGATCAGGCTAAACGTGGGCTTAAGCCTGGTATTTTTGGATATGTTAGATAAACTGGAGGGGCTGTAATTGCGTTCCCTTCATGGTTAGATTTAGCAAAGAAGGAAGTTCAAAGCTCTCAGGGGCCGCGATGGCAGTGACTTACTGCTCTGGAGGTTTTCCTGCTTCACATTTCGGAGAATTATGCAGTCTTGTAGAAATGTTGGAGGCGGATAAAAAAACGGACTACTTTTTTATTTTTTTTTGAGTGTGTGTGTGTGTGTGTGTGTGTGTGTGTGTAGTGCGTCTGCATACGGTTAATGTATTCATGTACTTGATGTTACTACAGGACTACAGGACTTCTTTTTTGTGTCCATGTACATTTGGAGATGCTGATTGAAATGATAGTGTCTGGCCACCAATCAGTTGAATGTTAGAATATTGCTTTAGCGGAACCATTTGAAACGACTATCCCTCTTTGTAATGGTAACATTCTGCTCCATTAGGCTTCACCAACTATTCAAATAAATGGCTCGCCTCAAATTCTCAAAAGTCTCTCTGAAAATGCAAAGTGGCTCTTTGCAAGACTATAAGAGGTGATAGTTAGCGAGACAAAGGGGAGCCTTGCTATTTGGTTACAACTATTCTGGTTGTGTGTGTGTGTGTGTGTGTAGGTATGTAGGTGTGCAGCAGGGAAAGAAGAGTGTGTGTGTGTGTGTGCGTGTGTGTGTGCGTGTGTGTGTGTGTGTGTGTGTGCGTGTGTGTGTGTAGATTTGTGTGCCTACACATACTTTTTTTTTTTGTTGAGAGTTAACATGAACTTTACTTTGTGGGGGATATTGTACTACTGCATTAATAAATCTACCCTGACAACATTATGTTGATAAAGGCTTTAGACCTTAACAGGCAACACAAACTGCAATAGTTATTGTTTGCTTATAACTGCTGGTATACGACCTGTCCAACTACTGACAAATGCACTAAATGTAAGTCGCTTTGGATAAAAGAGTCTGCCAAATGCCGTAAATGTAAATGTAAATGTAAATGTAGTTAACCAGAGGAGACTCACATAATCCTAGTACATATACGTGTGCATAGTGGACAGACCTGGTGTGGCTAAGTATTTTCCAGTGGTAACGTAATTTAATTTAAGAATATTTAAGATAATTTCTTATCGACCAATAAGGCCTATGCTGTTTCTTGGGGAATGTCTGGTATATTAAATTAAATTAATCTCTAGTTGGGAGTTTCTTCCAGTTCTAGGTTGTGTCTTAAGTCTGGTCTGCATGTATGTGTGTTTGTGTGTGTGTGTGTGTGTGTGTGTGTGTGTCTGTTTGTGAGTCCTTTATTATCCATTACCAGCTGCAGGTATTGGGGCATTCATGCATCCCACACCTTACATTAGGCTGATGTATGCTTATTGAGTAGCCTCACATAGAGATCTGAGACTGGATTTATAAAGCAATATGGCTTGCTTTATGTTGGGATTGATTTCTCTGTGTCTCCATCAGGAAAGCCATTTTCCTTGTCTTTATTCTTAACGACAGCAGAGGAATATAGGCTCAAGCCTGTAGGAACAAGGGAAGATTAAAGGATGTGTAATGGAAAGGTTAGAGCCGTGTTAGTGTCGTCTTATCTGACACTCGTATGTTAGAAGCACACATAAACTTTCATAACATCTATTTGTCGGGCCTCTATTCATCTCTCTCTCTCTCTCTCTCTCTCTCTCTCTCTCTCTCTCTCTTTCTTTGTCTGGTCAATGCAGAAGCTAAACTATTTCACTCCTACGCTAGTATGAACACCAGTTTTACTCTCACTAATCTAATTTGGACAAGTATATAAAGTTAGGATTTACCAGCCCTTTTCAATTGGAGACAATGGGCAGGTAATTCTCTATAAAGCTAATTGAAAAGCGCCATAAAAATCTGTTAAGCAGCTCAGACTTAACAGCAATCAATAATGGGAGTGAACTGTTTAATGAAGTGCAGTATAATTTGTATTAAATACCCCAAGGAGAACGCAGGCATGGTAGGCATACAGCCAGAATATCAGTAATGAACTTGGAACTCATATTAGGAACGCTTCAGAAGATATTATTTTATAAATATCATCATCAAAAACTGGATTTTCACATGAGAATATAGGGGAACACCCTAGAATGCATACTGCTACAAAATGAATGTAGCATATAAGGGCAAAACATTTGACATTACTTAAATCACAAGATGAAATTAGATTTTAACAATATTTACAAAAAAATCTTATATGATTTGACTGGATCGAAAATGTTATATTCTTCCAATCATTGTCTTTTATTAAAAATGTATTCACTGTGGGCTCTATAGTTCTAGTATGACAGGAGAAAGGAGAAATAGGCATAAATGACTACTCGCCTTGACCTTTTTTGAATTGTTGATAGATACCATATCTACACAAAGCCATTCACAGAGCTAAACAACAGTTACAGTAGTAGACCTACTACAGCTGAGCCCTACTATAGGTGTCTCTGGTACCGGTAAGCCTATGGTATATTCCTATTGATAAATTAGGTACAAGTAGGCTACAAAATAATAATAATAATGATAATAATAAATACACTATCAGCATTCCTTGCATCATGTTGACATAGCTTGTATAGGTATATAGGTATAAAGGTATGATGACCTGACAAAAAAAAAGTTTTATTGTTTTACGTATATGTCAATTAGCGGCACGGGAAGACAATTTCACTTAGGGGTGCTGAAACGGTTAATTATTATTATTAGTTTTTTTTAATAATGTAAATAATAGGATGGTCCGGAGGTATCACCCATGAGAAATAGAAAAAAAAAGAAGCAAGAAATTAGCCTAGTGCATTCTAGTCGCTCTCCTGACAAATAAACATCAACAAAATACAGCAACCTACTGCAAAAATAACCTATAGGCATGATACTGTACACGTAAAATTGGCAACACACCATGTTAGAAAGCCCAGCTTGCTATATAATACATTCGTAAGTTGTCTGTCACGCATTATGAGTTTTTTCTGCTCTGAATGTTTATGTGACACCACCGGAGCTGCAGTGCTGACGTGAAGTGTAGTTTCGATTTACGTCTGTCGTGGTTTATACAAATGGTGGTTACAGTAATAACAGCAGCGTTTCTCAGTAGATGCTGCTAGTTTATTGCTGTGCCTGGGATTGTCAGGAGTGTCAGGGACTGGACAAATAGGCTTATCTGTAAAACCCGCATCTTCCTGTTTACGCTGTGCTTGATTGAACAGGATATTTAAAAAATTGGTTTCGATAACTTTTTGGTTAATCGTCCAGCCCTACGTTAAAGAGGGCACTACATTTAAACATGATTGACTTAAGATAAGTGCATCATCAATTAAAGACACAGCTTCAAGTGGGGAGCTCCGTTGAAATGGAAATGCAATGTTCACCCGTGCTGGGCTGACCAATCGTGCCGTGCCGAGTTTACTTTGACTTTTAAATCGTTCTCGTTCAGCTGTTGGTGAGAAGGAAAAGGGAGGTTAATTCAGACCACACAGCTATTAAACTGTACGGGGCATAATGGAGTGACTGAGCCGCTGTTGTGTCTTATACACATAATACCTTCAGCAGCGTTAGTAATGGGTTGGACTCTTAGCACTGGAAACCCCAAGGAGACGTCAAGTTATTTCACACTTGGAACTTGGGGGCCAATCAGCAAGAAACATAGACTTCCTGCTCCCCTGTCAGAAGACACTGAGTTTTTAACTTTGGCCTGAGCTGTCAGACGGTTGCCAGCCTGGAACGGTGACTATGTATCGCCCTTGAATTGTTGACGCCACCGTCATGACCCTCTAAGCAAAGCTATAATATAAGGTCTTCTTATGGTGTCCTGTCAGCACACACTGTATGTGCTGACTTATTGGGGTTATATGCCACCTTGGATTGACTTGTTTTTAGAAAGGTTTCATTTGTTCATATAACTTACTGATACTCATACACCGTACATTTACTGTTGATATATTATATATATATATATATATATATATATAATGTGTTTTGAATGCGTTGACTGAATTGTTTACTGTTTATGACGCTTTATAAACTGCCTTATATGCTTCAACTTGAAACATTCCAGATGTTCTTCTGTGCACATGTTCTAGGACTCTAGGACTAAAACAATGTTTTATGAAATAGCAAATTGCGTTTGTTTCACTGTGAATAAGTCTGAGAAGAAGGGTGTCATGATGACTCATTGGGACTAGGTGCAAAATATATTGGCCAATGTAAAAGCTAAAATGGCTGTTCAACCAGAACTTCTGAACCCTCTCTTAATATGTTGTTCAGCCAGTGCAGATCAATCATGATTTGGTCACTAAAATCCGGTCAGTAAAATAGTGTGGCACAGCGTATATTATATATTGCTCCAACAAGTCGTTAATCACAGCTGTCACCACACCAGCCTATCACCCAACGTGCACGATCAGTTTAAGAAATAGACAACGTGAACGATTTCATACAGCGTGTTGGAGTAAAACCTGTCATCTGACACACTCAATTCTTACTGACCAAATGTATAGTTGATGTTCAGTATTCATCGCTGACTGGGAATCACGACTGAACACGCGTCGTATTCTCTTATTTCGTTCCTTTTACTTGCGCATGCGGTGACCGCATCCGTGTAAGAGTCAAGCACCGCGGAATAGGATCATGGCTAGTGATTAGCACAGCGAGTGTGTCGGGGTCACAGGGGCCCTGCGGGGGTCACCATGGGGTCATAGAGCCAAGCCCCTCTGTCTGACTACCTTATGTCTGCTGTCACGCAAGTAGACAGAGCAGCTCACACACACACACACAAAATCGATGATGCCACTTCACCTTCAAACATCTCTCTCTCTCTCTCTCTCTCTCTCTCGCTCCCACTCTCTCACGCGTGCGCTTTGTCCGCTTTCATATTTTACTTACTTCTCTATCACTTTTCTTCTCACTTTCAGTTACTATGGGTATGGGACACGTACTGTACCCAAAAGTACGGTGTAAAAGAAACGTGAAACCTCGCAACTTTATTTTAGATTGTCTGCATAAATGTGACCTTCATTGTGTTCAGAGCTATCAAATGTTTCTAATATTAGTCTTAGTAAGGAGAGTGGGTTTAATTAAACTGGTTTTAAAAAAATTACAGGGAAGATGTGAATGCTACTAGAGCTGTTTCGTTGGGGTGTGTATGCTTGTTCCTGCTCATCCACAATTCACCCTGCTTAGACCTGATAGTGCAGGCCTGGGCAAAAAAAAAACATTTAAAAAAAAGAATACAACATAAAATTACTCGATGAGCTCTGAAATACGTTATTTACTGCTGCGTAAAAAAAATACATAATTAAAGTGAACTGTTACGTTTTATTATGAAAATTGTGTCGCATAGGAATAGCCTATATATGCAAGTTAACAAAGATAGCTTTTTTGTGTTGTATTTTTTTTTTTTAATTAGTATGTTTGTTAACAAAGTTACGTGGCCCACGAAGTTCTCTGACATTTTCAATGTGGCCCCCAAGTAAAAATAATTGCCCACCCCTGTGATAGTGTGTACCTTCGCACGGTGTTTACTTACAAAGATATGTAGATAGAGATACTGGATCTCGAGAGTATTACATAATTCAGATACATTTCTTGCTAACCTAATATATGCTGCATTTTAAAAATAGATACAGTAGTGTTGTGAGTTATCCTGAATGAACTGTGTTCATTACACACACACACACACACACACACACACACACAAAGGGAACCTTGATCCAGTGGTTGTGATGAAAGACATATATGAAAGAGGTCATTTTTGTTTCATGCGGTGATTGCGCAGACCAGCACTGATGTCTTGATCTAGCTGCTACTGCCACATTTATCTGGCAGGATCGGGTAACCAGGGATAGATTGTTTCACTTTCAGCTTCCGCACCGGTACTTTCAGGCACAGGAGGATGAGACAACATGCAGAGGTCAGCCCGAGTGTGGGATATTTGAAGACATTATAAGTTGGACAGCATGTGTGCCACACATCAGTGTGTCTCTCTCTCTCTCACACACACAGCAAGTCTGAATTGAACGTTCAAATTTTGTTAGTGTTTGAACTTGGAGTAATAAAGTGACGAGCTCTCTGCTGACACCCTGCTGACAAAACACTCAACACTGACAGATAATAATCATTCTGCGCACACGCACACACACACACACACACACACACGCACACACGCACACAGTATAGTTCCTCCCACAGGCGTTGGTGACATACCAATATTCACACTCACCCTCGCTGTAATTCTCCCCTGGTGACAGCAGAAGTGAGGGGAGGATTTAAAAGGAGGACATTGTGCTGCTGTCTCCGTCATTCTCGGCTTGACTCTGGGGCTTCGGGCTGAGATCCAGCTCTACCTGACAAATTGTTTTGTACCTGTGTGCCTGTCGCGACGTAAGCGCACGTGTGGGTGGGTGTTAATGCCTGTGTGCGTTCACTCACGGGAGCGCCCGTTTGCGAATGCGTGTAGGTGTGTTTCTGTCTTATGAGTGTTGTTATTAGGTATTTGTAGCGGAGCATTGGTACCACATTTAAAATTCACAGCTTTTTTTTTTCTTTTCCACTCCAACATAATTGTGTTGATGTTTCTGTTGATGTTGTAGAGTATGACTCTCTCTAATATAAAACGCCGTTTTCACAAAGAGTCCAATACAAACGTTTCAGCGCCTAGCAGTGCGAGTGGTTCTTTTAATAATTTTATAAAAACTATTTAGTATTGTATTCATTAATTGATTCGTTTTTTTTATAGCTTAGCTTGAGAACAAACTACAGTACACCACCTAACTCTGATAATAAGAGGACATATTCATGACCAGGCTGACAATTTTGCTTGCTGAGGAGGACAAGGGTTCATGAGCCGGTTGTGATTCCCCAACCGCTGAAGCTGAATATCATCTTTGTGGCTGTTCTGCTTCGCCTCATAGGCACTGCGAACCTAGAAGTGGCCATCTTAGCATGCGCCAGCTTTCCATCATTCTGGCTCTGGGGTCCTCTCTTGGTAGAGGACTGTCTGTGCTAACTAGTGGTCAGCCTGTCTCTCCATCGGCACCCTGGGAGCCTGGCATTAGCATTTCAAAGCAGCCTCAGACTCCAATAAACATCCTACCTTCCATCTGCTGCTGTCCCACTGCAGACTCAGACACTAAGGCCTGTGCACTTAAGAGCCCTGGACATTTATTTTCCGAGAAGCTGTCCCATGTTTACCCTTCGTTCCTTCCTCCCTTCCTCCTTTCCTTCCTTCCTTTCTTCCTTGGTAACCCCACCCTCCTTCCTTATTCATATTCGACACACCCCACCCCCCGCCACCTTTATCCTGCCACTGTTATCCTTGCTGATTTGTCATTCCCGTGGATCTCACATTTAGCACGTTGGTAAAAATGTAAGAAATCAGTGCCATTGTTGTGAAGACTGCAGAAATTGTTAAGAAGAAAAGAAAAGGCCCAGAAATGATAAAGGACACAGAGGCTGAGAATCTTGCAATGGACCACCCTGCTCCTTCCCTTCCACCTCCCAAAAGAGATGAGAATAGTGAGATATTGTTTGCAAAGTCATGTCATTAGTAAGGTATTTGTAGAAATCAAGGATAGCATAAATGCATCTGAAGTTTCTGGCCTCTGGGGTTTGCCTGTAGGAGAACCTCAGTATTCTTGTTGAAACTTTTTGCATGCATCTGAATCATGGATATTGTTTATTTATTCAAAAGGTTTATATCATTTATTTAAAATTCATTTATGTGCAGGGTTCCTGCACAGTTGCACCCTCCAAAATAGTATTTATAGAAAAAATGCCAAGCCTAATGTGCCTATATGCCTATAACATTGTACAACCTACTACAGACAGTATACAGTTGTGGGTCCTAATTAAGTCCATACAGTGCGGCGAATGTTACATGTATATGTTTGTTTTTAGTCATCAGTTATTATTGTTATTATGAGTTATTTGTTGAGCAGCATTGCAACATGTTTGCTGAGGAGGACAAGGTTCATGAGCCGGTTGTAACTAATGTGTACATTCATGTTTCAGATTGTAGTATTATTCATGCCAATTCATACTTTCATTCATTCATTCATTTTTCAGCTGCTGGAGCGGCATGGAAAATAAATCTACCGCTCTCCGCTTCCTAAGCAATCACGTAGATGTCTGGCTGTTCAAAGCCCTGCCTCCCCAATATAAAGACAGGAAGAACGGCCCCATCTCACACACACACACACACACACACACACACACACACACACGCATGTTTTTGATTTGTCCGTCTGATAGCGGTGTCAGTGAGAAGGAATCTATTACAGGATCAATTTGGCCGCGCAATTAGATGGCAACGAGAATTTCTCATTTCACTTTTCTCTCCTTCTCTCCGCTCGCCTCCTGAGGAAGGAGCTGATATGTACGTCGTGATGGGCGGCCGAGGAATCGCAGTGAGCGTAGCGTGATGGAGGGTGAAGAGGGTTGAACGTTCACGTGTGTGTGTGTGTGTGTGTGTGTGTGTGTTTGGGAAGGGGGTGGGGGGTGCAGGGTATTGGTGTAAAATGCGTGTGGGTGTGTGTTGCTCACACATATATTTGAAGGATTGAGCAGGTGTGTGTAGGTGTGTTGTGTGTGATGTATTGATATAAGAGAGCACATAAAATAAAAGCCAGTGGGAGATTACATGCGGTAATATACATATGGGAGTGTCGGTGTGTGTGCG
Source organism: Forbesichthys agassizii (assembly GCA_026546735.1). Classification (NCBI taxonomy): domain Eukaryota; kingdom Metazoa; phylum Chordata; class Actinopteri; order Percopsiformes; family Amblyopsidae; genus Forbesichthys; species Forbesichthys agassizii. Next base: position 9,322 of record JAODLL010041176.1, read on the forward strand.
AAAGGATGCGGGCATTCGTTCACATCCACATTTAAGCATTTGCTCACCCTATACCTTTTTCCTTTTTTTAGCTTTTCTTCTGTCTTCATCAGGGAGAAAACATTGCATCCTTCCCCTTGTTATGGCACAACGTTGCTCTTGCTTGCTAATTGGACGTCCCAACAGCTTGAGGCGTGCGCAAGCTACTTCTCATTACACCTACACTTCAATGGGAGATCATTAGAGGAAGTTTGAGGACGTTTTGGAGAATGGCCACCCTGTGCCACTTTTGTTTTTTTATCCATGCTGCGGAAAGCTGCACACACTTTGTGTGTGTGCGTTCGTTATCAGTTGCTCTTGTAACAAAAAGTGTTTTCTGTTCATCAAGGCGTGCACCTTGTCGACAAATCACAGAGAACACGCTCGGCGGTTTTTGTCGAGCGATATGTTTCAGAAGTCCAAACGCAAAACCACAACAGAATTAACACCGAGGCGAGCATGTGGAGTAAATTGCATTAGTCTCTCATAAAAAAACAACATAAAGTTAACTTTCATAAAGTACACCAGGATCTATAAGAATATATCATGAATGGTTGTCGTAGTATAGCCTTGCGTAGATTAATGTTCTTGAAGTGTGCTCCTAATCACTCATAGCATAGAAAATGGTAAATGGACTGCATTTATATCAAGAGCTTTTCTAACCTTCCGGCCACTCAAAGCGCAATGGTGATGTCAGCCATGCAAGCCACCATGCAACCACCGGGAGCAATTAAGGTTAGGTGTCTTGCTCATGGAGACTTTTACACTTTCCGTGCTTTACCCACTGTGCCGCTGCTGCTTGGTATAGTGGTATAGTCTATAATAATTGCTCTTACTCCAGTTAATTATTATAATGTTAAATAAATTTGTGACCGTAATCATGTAACAGTCATGGCCACTGATTCAGTATGCCGGTATTGCCACAGTATAAACGGTACAGCAAAATCTCTAACGGTGGGCAAATTGCATAGCAAGGTAGATTTGATCATACCTCCCAACCATACTATGGACGTACAATGAATTCAGCCATGCTGAGAATACTTAATAGCGCTTGTGGGAGCAGATGAAAACTGTACATGTGTATTTGCCGTGCTAGGTCCGTTAGCGGCAGCGTTGAAGGAGCTTAATAAGATCTAGTGTCCCTGTCATCACGCCATCCCACCGACAGATAAGAGGGTTGAGAATTGTGCCACCAGCACGTCATGATCTGAGGAGGAACGGGATACTGGCCTGCAGGAGCAGGAGAGACCGGCCCAGAGATTTAATGAAGCCAGCTCCGTCGCCTAATTAAAATCTTCTCCCCCTGCTCTGTCATTAAGGAGTGTTTTAGTGAGTGAAAGGGCCAAGGCAGGGGTGGGAGGCAGATAGCCTGGGAGTTTTCATTTTACACTCTCCTGCTGTTGCCAGGTAGCACGGTGTGTGTGTGTGTGTGTGTGTGTGTGTGTGTGTGTGTGTTTTGCCACACACTATGGCAATGGTTTGTATGTGTTTAAGTACTGTATTTACTCATGTTGGTTCAAATGTGCGTTTGTGTGTGTTTTTGTACATGTTGTTGATCGCATTTGCACACGCTCATACACAATTTGAACCCGCTTTTCATAGAGACTAAATTGTCTCCCAAATACCTCCTTTTTTAAAGCCTTCATGTTGCCTGTGGATAGGCTAATGTGCCGAGGAATCATCCTCTGACATGCAGTGTTTTTCTAATATGTTTGAACTGCTGGAGGACTCAACTGGGGTTTAATTGCTGGGGAAATACACAGGTATGAAGTTAATTAAATCGCTTTGGGCCACGGGCCACGCTGTCTTCCATTTGCATTTTGTTTTGAGGGGGAATTACCCTGTTAATGGCACTGTGTTTTAAGGCGGACGTTTTTTCTGGTCGATTATTTGAGCACCTTCATTTGCTACTTTGTTATTCTGTGGCGAGTAAGTTGTAGGCAGGTTTGGCAATGAAGTCTTACAGTATACGGTTGAATGAACCCCATTGATTGTCACTCATTTAGAAACATTATGCAGGTCATAATGTACCTCACATTCTGCAAATGCAACTGGAACATTTCACTAATAAGGTGAAACGAGTTTTATTTAACAAATTGTATTGCCAATTTTCTCAAAAGAACACTGAATATGCAGTATATATTCAGTGAGAGACACACAAACACACACACAGTGGGGTTATATTTGTTTTTAGAAGCATTTCAGGATATGCTACCTTAGAACTGTGTAACAAATCACTGTGTAACAAATCCTCAGGTTATAATGTTGTTGTGGATATTGGATATATTGCACCATGGATTTCTCAGTACCATTGCGTAGCTCTCTTTGAAAAACTAAACATTTTAATGAATTGATACGCTGCTGTTCAACCCACATACACTGATATTAGTGTGAAATCCAGGCTGTTTTGGAATATGGAGGCATGACTAAGTGTGATTCTACGCCTTTGGTTTCCCGCTGCTATTTCCCCTCTTAAAGGCATAGTGTAGGCTCTGAAACCATTAGGTGACATGTCAAGTATCAAACCTACAGTTTTGGGCAGAATATCATTGTATGCCACTTTAATGCATGTATATGATGTGAAATACAGATATTCTGATTTATATAATCACACGTGTACACAACCGTTCTGTGTGCATGTGTTTACATGGAGCTATTTTCACACTTGAGGCCATAAATCACACCATGAGCCAAGACCTTCTTGCGTGAGGGCAACTGCGCTTGATGTGTTTAATGGCATGGTGAACATGCACTGGTTATCACACAATCACATGGTCCTATTTATCACCACACGATGTGATCTATAAGTGCCATATGCAAAAATGTACCGCACCTGTGACAACTGCCCTCATCACCGCCTGTAAGTTAAGGTCTAAATGGAGACTAATACGGCTGGCAAACAGTAACCTGTGGTGTGTGTGTGACTCTTAATACATTGTAGCAATACAAGTGGTGACATCAGGGAAAGGCTGGACCGTAGCACTTTAGGCCACTTTGTGAAACTGGTCGTTGCTGCTCTTTTCTCTGGCTGCGCGTCCCGCATCCCTCAGACGCCACATCTCCATCTTTTATTTTTATCACTCCTTTCCTGTGTTCACCACCTGCTTTCTCCTTTCCTTGTGAATCCCTTGTAAAGCCACCATAATTTGACTGCAAAACCAAGATGCACTTAAACAAGTTGCCTCCACACAGTGTTGAAGCCAATCATCAATACGAAAGAAATTGTTCCACCTATACATAATCAGTACATGCAGTGTAGGGGGTCGTCAGATGGCTTCGAGATGGATGATAGTATGTTTCAAAGAAGGGCTTTACCAAATATAAATATATGCAGAGTACCACAATATGCTTCCCAGCTGGTGAACCCATATCACATGACCCAGTCAGCCAATTATAAAAGAATGGTGGCTTCAATATTAATGGATGCACTCCTGAAACTCAAACTCATGGGTTCATACCATTGTCCACCAACAGGTGGCATCACAAAAACTATGTCCATCTTTTATAATAAATGCCCCCCCCCCCCTTCCCCCTCCACTGCCATCAAGCAGGTCCCGTATGGCAAACTATGATAGGCAGGCCTCTCGCCGTGGAGCCATTTAACTGTCGGGAGCCAAATTGCACGGAGCGTTGGTGTCCAGCTGGGGCAGTGGCAGCTTTAATTTGAGAGCCGACGATCAATGTGATTAGCGAGGCTGCGGGAGAGGGGGCGAGGAGGGTGCTTTTAAAAAATCACAGCTACTGCCTGAGCTGCCCACAGTGGCATACACAGAGTGGGGATAAGCAGAAGAGAACATTGTCAATGTGTTTTAAGTGTCAGGTCTATGTATATTGCAGTGTACATATTTCTCTCTTACATACACACTAAAAAGAAACGTGTGCATGCATGTGCACGCACACACACAGACGCACACACATTCACTCCGGGCAGACCCCCGTGCTTCATTTTTCAGTTTGCGGGGAGCTGATGTGTTCAGATTTGATTTATTGATCACGTTGAGCACATTAGTTTACCCACTGTGTTCAGTTAAGAAACAATAACACATATTATACCCTCTATTCTGTGGGAATACAATAACACTAAACTAATTACACCAGACAGTGACAGTACTTTGATTTGTAAAAAGAAAACACAAGCTCTTCCTGAGCCAATAATGTCCCTTAGCCAGCCTTAGTGAGATCTGGAGAATATTGCAAGTAATACACCAAGATTATGACAAATTTGTAAATATCCGATTCTATCCCCGTCTGCCTCTGTGGATTTACATGAAAATAAAAATGGGAAGCCGAGATAATATGTTGATCATTTCTCTCTTCGGGCAGGCAAACAGACACAGATATTCATGTGCACACAAACACGTGCACTGACTCAAACAGAGGCACACACACAGAGAAACACACATGAGCCCCGGAATAAAACTGCATTAGTGGATTGTCATCTGGTGGCTCGAAATTCCTACTCCTAGCACTCCTATTAGGCCAATCAGAATTAATTTATCATTCCAATGCACTTTTATTGCTCTCTATAAAAAACAACATATTAAAGCAAAATGAATATAATAGCAAAGGATTTGTGAAATGTAGCATCCATCAGCTTTTTTGCTCTTGTCCCATAAGCAGTAATTGATATTTGAGGCTTTTATTTTTCTTCTTTTTCTCCGGCCCAGCCTGCTTCCATCGAAATGAGCTTTTGGTGCACCACGAAAACAGCTGAGGCGGTAGAAATGGAATTGGCTGTGTGTCAGTGCGTGAGAGAGTGGGATTATCTCACCGTAATGTCGGACTTATTAAACACCATTACACTTCATAGATCAGAGAGGGCTCTGAAAGGAGTATACTCCCTGCCCATTGGTGTGTGGGTGTGTCGGTTGTTTATTAATATGAATATCTTTTCATGAGCGTGTGTGTTAGTGTGTGAGGAAAGAGCTATAGACATGTACAACAGTCAACATATAAACAGTAATTTGTGCAGTAGCCCGCAGATAGTGTTATTAGCGAGACAGTTAATAAGGGACTATTTGCTTTTATGTAAGTGCTGGCTAGTAATGAGTAACGTGACAATGTGCGCCTCAGTTAGAAGTGTCTAATGTACCGTAAGGTCTAACCATGTTTAACAAGGATCTCTCGACCGATCACAAAGGTCTAAATACAGTAGACCTTTTTGTCTGTGTAATAATTGAAAAGGGTTGTTTGGGTATTTTGTGGATGTGGTGGTTTGTGTCCATATATGTTGCTTCTATGCGGTTGTGTTCTGTCCCCATGCAAGGTATCAGAATAAAGTGGCTGTAATAAAGGCATTGGCTTGGCAAGGCCTGCCACAGTGAGTTTGGATGACAGAGAGAGCCTGTCACTTCTGCCTCCCTCGGCCATTATTAGCTGTCACACACTCAAAGCACTGATGGCCACATTTTTGGAGGACAGTCGGCACAACCACTGTGCAATACCAGGGGGCTATCATGGGTGGAGGGATGGGTGGCAAACAGTTTTGGCTGTGTGACATTACTGCAGCTGACTTGTGCTAATATTTGTAATAGTTAGGTTCACAATATCCATGCAATAAGCCATGTTCATTGTAGTTTGGAGGCTGGCAGATGGAATGGGAGCAAAGCCCTGTTCAATGCCCTGTTGAGCGACATATGTGTATGGGGGCACATTAATTGGAAGCTTGGAGATTTTTGATGAATATTGGCAAATGCCATTAGTTAGGATCCTCTCCAACTTTGTCACTTTGACTTCAACTTTGTACCTTGAGAGTCTTTACTGTGTGCATTTCAACTTTTTACATTTATTCTCTGGATTTTCATAAATCCTTCAGTTCATCTGAGGGTCCTTTGACTAGCACACTGCCGTGGTATTTAAAGCATAGAAAAAAGGCCACTTTTGCGATGTGTTCTCATTTGCTGAAACTAGACTTGATTTTAAATTTCACTAACTGAACTGAGATGAACCCAATCAAATTTTGGCAGTCTGGAATTATGTTTGAATGTGTTAGGTTTTTGTTTTGCTGATGATTCTTCTCAGTGTGCAGTTAACTTAAACAGTAAACAAGAAGAAGTTGCTCGAGTTGCCCCTAATTAATGGTGCAGTCTTCCCTGTCTCTCTTTGGAAGAGTGGCCATGCTCTGTCTTTGGTTCATAAAGTTCCCCCCAATCACAAACACAGGAGCACTGGATTAGTCACCTAGGTCCTCGTGTACTAACGTGTTAGCGCCCGTATTAGGCGTAATTCCGTTGCACTTTGCTTTGTGCTTGAAAACATGGCATGAGAGTGATGCCTATTCCGTTGGGGCGTGTTTTTACTCACCTTCAACAAAAACGACTAGTTTGATGCTAGCCTAGCTCTTGAAGTAGCCACTTCGTGCTGCAAGGATTAAACTGATAGATCAATTGAACCAATAGGAGCCGTGTATGTCCTGCATTAGCCAATGACAGCCTGTGTTGAAAGACTAGCTTGTCTCTCTGCTTACAGCTAGGCCAAGCTAATTGAAAAACAATGTGTTGATTAGGCTCTAGTGCTCGAATGGAACTCCGAACATGTGGATTTTTTCATTTACCCAGAAAAACGCAAATACATAAAATACTGTAGATATAAAATAATAATCGGATCCCAAAATTGAAAACCGATTATCAAACGAATACCCGAATACCCGAGTATTCTGGGCCAGCCAAGGAGTGCTGTAATCTGCTGCTGAAATCTACTGCAGACTTTTTGATTATCCTCCATCATTGCCATTCATGATAGAATCTGCCCTATCTAGTCTGACGCACATCCTAAACTTTCCCCAGTAGTGCACGTTTAGCATTTGAATGAATATTTGGGTTTCTCTCTATAGTGGAGGAGCAAGATTGTTATTTTAAATGCAAAATGAATCCCAGCTGCATGCCATCCAGAGTACAGAGATGGATAAGAATATAGCCTCCTATGATTTTAACACAATAATCAATCTTTAGACAACAGACGTGGATATGACTGCTTTACGTAGTCCATTCGTGAGCCAGCAGGTCTGCACTGAAATCTCCTTTGACTGAAATATTATGATCAGTTCTGATGAATGTTTTAAAGTGCCGTAGCACAATTTGACTATCTTATTTAGGAATTTGCTAGGCTATAGATACATAAGTTCTCTGCTTTCCCCCTTGAACATACAGTATTTATTAAATAACTTCAGCAGTGTACTTTCTCATCCTTTTGATCAGGGTGACTGCATTTAAAGTAGATTGAATAGAAACCATATTTTGTGAGTGTGGCTGCAGTAGCACACAATTTTCACTTTTCTATCCAGTATCTGGTTTTTCAGAATAAATGTTTTAACCCAGAAAATAGTTGTTTATAGGCCCTACACTATAGATGTCTCAGCCATTAGATAGCATTTTAATTCTATGAGCCATACTGCAATGTTGTTGGTGGTACAGTAAGGCTCTATTGGAATGAACACCAGAAGAGAAACACTGTAGGATCATAAATTGTTTAGCGTTGCCATTGCCATCACAAAGTATTGTGTTGCTTTACAAATGTCAATCTCAGATTGTACGACGTGGCTATGTACGACTGTGTGTACGTCTTGCCCCCTGTGACTACTGCAGGTTTTATATTGTCTCACAAAAAATACAGATGAAATATACAAAATCAAAACTAGCATCTAGCCTGCCAATAAACAAACAGTGTGATTTGTCAGAAAAATTACTGTGAATTTCCACTGCAGATTGACTGAGGTAATCAGGCAGGGCAGCATTTTTACCGGTGGAGGTAACTGGTGTTATTGAGAGCACTGTTACTCGTCCTCTCAAATTTTCTCACCTATACAGTGGATCGCCACCAAAGAGCCCCTTCTGTGTGGCAACTGGAGTGCCGCCTCCTCTCATCAAATCCCGTGAGTCCCTGTCTGACAGAATCATTTTCTCCCTTCACACCAAACTGTGTGTACAGCTGCTTCCAGAAACGTTACTTTACACTTCTTTGCTGCCAACATATTCTCCTCTTTACCTCGCTCTTTTCTTTGCACATGAAGTGAGAGTTCCAAGGGAAAGTATAATGAGCTTGGACTCTTCTGATAAATGTACCTTGTAGTGGTGCATACAGGCATAGCAACCTTTGAATACCTTTGAAACCACTTGGATTATCTTATAGAGGTTTAATAGAGCACTCCTCAATTTTCATGTTTCTGCCAGAAAATGTTATATATTTATATTATTTACACATAAATAATATAAATATTTTGAGTGTATTCATTCATATTGATGTACGCTGGTATGTAAATGACATACACTACAGTACTTATTGCTGACTGTATATGCAAAGCTAGCATACACAGCAAAGTCCATCTTGTTAGCAGAACCAAAAGAGGAATGTGTTGTATTATTTTTATTATTATTTTTTTATTATTATTATTTTTGATATATAAACTTGATCAAAACAAAAGCATTGCTCCATTCAATGTCATAGGCTGCTTCATCAGAAGCTCCACCCCACACATTGGAAGCACCTTGCGAAGTCTAGGATTTTGTTGTTGTGTGCACCACTATTTGCACCACTATTCCTATTCCTATCCGTTCCCATTCACGGAGCTAGGGCTGTGTAGAAACACCACATTCTTTTTTCAGCATGCACAGAGAGTGGTAAGAGCAGACCACAAGGAGATATTTGGTGAATTTGACAAAAAAGTGTGTTAGCTTTCAATCGCTTACTATACTTTTAGCAATAACAACTCAAAGATCTGTATATTGTGTGTGGAAGTATGCGCTGTATATTTTCTGCAGTTGTATTCAATTGTATTTTACATTTGATTTAGCCAGAAGCTAACATTACAAAGTAAAGTAGAAAATAAGGTATGAGAGCATCACCAAATCCATTTAAATTGACTGATGCCTAGTTTAAATCCAACTCCATTATGTTGTCGTGGATGTAGCCAAGGGGCTTCCATGTCATTATCTCCCTCTTTTGTTTGTGGTGTTTTTAAAACTTTGAATATTTTAATTAATGTATTTATTCATTTTCTACGCAAGATGGCCTGTATGCTAATGTCATCTATGTTAAAGACAATTGGTTGCTGATTTAACAGTGCATTATATCCACAATCAGTTTCCATCATGCAAAAGTATGGAGGCAGGAAAGTGTTGGGTTTTAAGTCGTGGTAATATTCATAACGCCTTATTATGAATTAATTAGTCTAGACAACACATAGAAAACCTTTCTATTCCTAGGAGGTAAATATTGTACACACTCAAAATATCTAATTAAAAATCCAATCCAATTCAATCGGATGAGTATGCCATCATTGAGATGCAAGATGTACAGGCAAGGGAGCAAGATACCAGTCCGTACTTCATTAATAAGACAGTAGAGATTACAGAGACTGAAGAAAATATTGGAGACCTCCATCACGAAGACTAATCTGATCAATTTATCTGAAACAATGAAGTCCCTATAGCTTAGCTTAGGTCACCAGCAAATGATAAATTAAGCAAAACAAACACACACACACACACACAAAAGTACTGTCACAATGAGTAAAATGGCTTTACATGCAAAACAATATTAATCCAATCACAAAGAGTACATGAGCACTAGGAAAGAAAAGCTTTGAAAAATGGTTATAAAGCAATGGCCGGCGGGCATCTGACTGGCACCTAATGCTGACAGGCTGAGCGTCAGCTAGCCAGCGATAAAAGCTATCGTGGGTCGACTGTCTACAGCGATGCATGAGATAATATAATCTCGGTGCTAGTCGTCTGAAAGCCAGGCAGCCGGGGTATTGTCTCGACCGGCAATATGCTGCCTAACTCGCCATCGCTGGACCCGGGGCAGTGTTTGTCTCCAGGGACAATTTAGTGAGAACTCTGGGCTCTCTCTATCTTGCTCTGTAACCTCGATGTCTGTCTCCCACGCTCTGAGGGAGGGCTGTAATGGATGTCTTTTGAGAGGTTTACTACTCTGTTAGTTCATTTGAGCAAAGACTGTTTCTAAACACTCATAAAGGGAGTGGTGAGGCGGACCTCTGAAAAGGACCATAACAAAGGCCGGTTGCAAGATCCTTGGCACTGATACTGTAGGATCCCTGATATACTGTGTGTGTGTGTGCGTGCGTGCGTGCGTGCGTGTGCGTGTGTGTGTATATATATATATATATATATATATATATATATATATATATATTAGGGATTCGAGCGTTAACACGTTAATATGTACGTTTCATTTAAAATGTTTAACGCATTAAAAAAAGCACTTTGTCTTTAGTTGCCTAGGATATAGGCACACAGGTATTATTGACGCGAATAACGAGGTTACAGGCGGTACCGGTAATTGGTTCTGCCTCTGTGTGCACGCTAGTGAGCTGGCCGTCTGCCATCGTGTGTGGTTCAAATGTGATACTTTCTATACTCAGATCTGAACCATGGTAAGGAGGACCTCTGGTTGTTACAATACGTTTATCACTTTTCCTCCGGGGACACAAAGTGAGAAAACGTTTATAGATATACGATTATAGAAAGATAACGTTTAATTAGCTGCCAGTCACATAAAAGAGTATACCACAAACATCGATCAAATTATCTCAAATTTCCTTTGCTCTGTCTCTCCCGCTACGCTAGTCGACTTATTTTATATTCACACCATCCACATGTAAATAATGCCACTTCGGACATTTCCGTCTCAGTTCGCCCTACGTGACGACGTTACAGCTACCCTTGCTCTAAATACCTGCAGCGTGTAACACCTGCTTGCATTGTATATGTATTCCTGTGTTCTCCTCTTTAATGTTCCAAATTGTTGGTGATTTACCAAAAGTTCCTATATGATGTTCTAAACATTAATATTAGCAGCAAACAACTGCTATTTTCAGGCTGGAGCTGGGGTGCAAGTGGTAGTTCTGCGATGGGCCTTGGTTTGGATCTGGCCTGAGGTAATTTCCAGATCCTTCCCTGATATCTCTCTCCCACTCGCCTCCCCTCTCTCTATACTGTTCTGTCTATAAAAGAACAAAAGCACAAAAAAGATAATCGATTCTCAGCCCTAATATATACAAGATATTGCCAAAAGTATTGAGAAACCCCTTCGAATTAATAAAGCCAGGTGTTCCAGTCACTTCCATGGCCACAGGTGTATAAAATCAAACACCTTGGCATGCATGCAGACTGCTTCTACTAACATTTGTGAAAGAATGGGTCGCTCTCAGGAGTTCACTGAATTCAAGCGTGGTACTGTGATAGGTTGCCGTTAGTCCATTCGTGAAATTTCCTCACTACTAAACATTCCATGGTCAACTGTTAGTGGTATTATAACAAAGTGGAAGTGATTAGGAACAACAGAGTAGAAGGCCCCATAAAATCACAGAGCGGGGACAGCGCATGCTGAGTCGCACAGTGCACAGAGCACACAGAGTCAATAGCTACAGATCTCCAAATGTCGTGTGGCCTTCAGATTAACTCAAGTGTGCATTGTGAGCTTCATGGAATGGATTTCCATGGCTGCACCCAAGCAGTGGAGATGGACGAGTCTGGGTTTGGCGAACGCTACTTGCCTGACTGCACTGTGCCAAGTGTAAAGTTCAGTGGAGGGGGGTTATGGTGTGGGGTTGTTTTTCAGGGGTTGGGCTTGGCCCCTTAGTTCCAGTGAAAGGAACTGTTAATGCTTCAGCA
>JAODLL010041197.1:0-20968 GCA_026546735.1 Forbesichthys agassizii
CACAAAAAAAAATTAAAAAAAAAAAAAAAAAAAAAAAAAAAAAAAACCACGGTCCACTCTATAAGGCTATAATGTATAAAAGAGGCCGACAGTTTCCAAAAAGAAGTTACGTCTGAACGTGCCCAAACAAATGATTGCAATAAAGTGCCAACTGCCATTTCTTCCCCACAGCAATAAAGGCAGGGTAAGTCGTGCTCGAGAACACTTGCTAACTTTGAGCTCAAATCTAAATAAACTCCCTCAGAAGCTCTGCCCCCTTACATTGAAATGCATTGTCAGGCCAAGTGGCATTGTTGCTGTGAGCGGCGTTCGTCACTTTGTTTATGTTTTTACGGTCATTTGCGGAGCCAGAGCTGTGTAGAAATATTGTATTCTTTATATAGCACGCAAAGAGGATGCTAAGGTAGCGAAATACATATTTGGTGGATTTGACAAATACATATCTTACAATTAATTTGCTGCCATAGCTGACTATACCTTTAATGCAAACAAATGGAACAGTAATATCAGGAACAAGCTCTTTCAGTAGACAATGAGCGACAATGGACATAAATACACATGACAACACCAACAATGGGTATTGGTGAGACTCATAAGACATACATACATACAACGAAGATACAAGTGGAACTAATAAGACAATCTATTAAACACAAGGGGTGGGAACAATGAACGGAGACTTGTAAAACACAAGGAAAACACAGACTATGACCAGACTAACAGACAACAACACAACGTTCCAGGAGAAATGGGGGCTATACAAAAAACAGCACATATTTACAGAAAACACACAGACACACATATAGGGTAGAATAGAGATGGGGATGGCTAACCAAAGCCTACACAACCTTTGGTTGCTCCTCAGTTTGCTGTAGCTATAATAAACGTGGCATCCTCAACTGTCCTCTACAGAGGGGCTCAAGAAGTGCGCTCGGTGAGGCATGCAGGGGGCACTGTTGCGGAGTCTTGTGACCCTGCCTATAATTACACACACCTGTAAGGTGTAGTTGGGGAAGAACACTAGTAGTGGAACCTGACTGACAAACAAACAAATGCAGAGATCAAGAAATGTAAATAAATTGAAGAAAGCTTATTTTGAGAAATGGTCATCTTCTTCTCGCACTTACAAAAACAACCGCCTACAGAAATTCAAACTATATTCATGGTCACAGGTCACAGATACTTGTCCTGTGTGACACTACTTCATACTGCGGTTATGTTCGCCTGATTACCCAGGTGTAGGTCATGGCAGTTTACCACGCTGCTGTCTGTCGTCTTCAACAGCAGTGGCGCGGCTATCGCTCCAAAAGGGAAGCAGACATGTACTGTACCTTTGATAATACAACAATACCCAGTCCCAGCTGTATCTTGTTACTGAGTTACTTCCTTCAGATTTCTCCTGGCATCTTAATGTTTATACTGGTCTCTCCATTTGTTTTACATTATTTTTGTATTTGCAATATATTATATAGATAGGAATGGTCAGCAAGAGCCTAATGATACTGAAGAAATGCTCCAAAGAAGCTTAAAGTATTTAATTTAGCTGTTTTAAGTGTGGCCAGCCTGGGGTTGTGTTGCCTTTCTCATATCTCTCCGGGACATACATTAGAAAGCCAACACTAACCGTGTGATGTCACTCCATTACGATCTTTACGATTCTTCGCTGACAATGAGCGAGACGTGGACTCTGTAGATAGGATGTCAGTGCCCAGAGCCCTGCGACTACAAGCTCATGTTCCCACCCAGGTCTTAACTGCAACCCTGGGAAAACATCTTTATACATATAATATAGGTACTGTACTATAACGTTTATACTGTATACAGTATATACTGTATATATACACAGTATAAACTTTATATATACACAGTATATATACTGTATATTTACAGTATAAACTTTATATATACAGTATATATACTTTATATACAGTATATATACAGTATACTAGTAAAAATAAGAGACCACTGCGAATTCATTTTGAATTGAATGGTATTAATATATTGTAATGTAAAAAAACAAATTGGCAAAAATATAAATAGTAAATATAAATCTTCAAATACGTTTAATAAATATATCATATTTTATATAAATACTGTGTAGTTAAAACATTTAAATGTATACATAGTAAAAATCTGAGAAACTGCTCCAATTTTCTTTATACTTTACACTGTGTATATATAAATGAAAATATATATTTTTTAATTTTTTAATTTTTTAATTTTATTATATATTATAGATAGAGGAATGGTTATTTAATAAAGTAATGTTAGCTCATGGCTCTATAAAGAATCAGACCTGATCAAACAGGAGTGAGTTGGGGACAGAAGGAGAGAGAAAGAGCCATCTTTGGTTCCCATGGAGCAGAGAATGAGGCCCTTGTGCCCTGTGTGTGTGTGTGCGTGTGTGTGTGTGTGTGTGCATGTGTGTGTGTGTGTGTGTGTGTCATTACATTTCCCCCAAAGCGCCGTGACACCTATTATCCCCCCGAAACATGACACACCACCAGGGAGAGATGGGGGGAATAGGAAAAGCAAAGGGGGGGGGGGGGGTGATAGGCAGAGGGGTTCGGAGAGGGAACCTCATCACACTCCTGCCTTAGTTTTTCAACGTCTATATCAACCTCTGGAGAAATGACATGAGTGTGTGTGTGTGTGTGTGTGTGTGTGTCTGTGTGTGTGTGTATGTGGGTGCACCAGCAGCCCCCCCTCACCTCCCAACCACACACACACACACACACAAAACCACCACCTCCAAAGAAGCACTATATTACATATTACATCTTGCGCCCCCCTCTGGACACAAACTGAACAGCTGTCTGCCGTGCCGACGTGTTATAGCAGCCAACAACACTGGCCCCCACAACGACAACTTAACAACCCGTAACACAAATGTTGCAGTGGTGGCAATCAACAGCTAAAACAAAAACCACAGGTGAGCAGATTCTTGCGTTGCCTTACAAAAATGAGCGTCACACATTTTGCTACACAAGTAACCTTGCGTAGGTCGATACACACGCGTCCACGAGGCTTGTGTAGACTTTACCTGGCTGCTGCAACAGAAATGAAAGGTAAGTTTAGTGCAGTAACATATAGGAAAACACAATTGGCCACAGAGCTGTTAACGTAGAGTGTCGTAGGCCAACATGGTGTTATACCACCATCACAATGTTGCATCATAGCTAATGGGGCCCTCCACCACCACGCCAGCATAGGTCTGTACACCTCTCCTCCTTATGTCAGGATACCCCTCGAAGGCATGCGACCAAACTGATGCCGGGTCTGTGCAAGGATGCATTCCCAAGGAGTGCTTCCTTGCTGTCCTGTGAGAGAGGACATAGCCTGGGATTTGAAAAAAATGCTAAGGCAGATACAACTACTAGTAATTATTCTTTGGGATATTATTTGTACTGTTTCTCACACGTTTTTTTGCTGTGTTTACAGTATGTACTATATTCTATTTGCTGTAGAATATGTTCTGTTCTAATTTTCAGTGCTAAATGTAACTTTTGGAAATTAATTGATGTATTGTTTGATTTTACATTGTGGTGAGAAATATATTTGTGCATTACTGGTGTGTTGTGTTTAATCAAAATATACATGTACTTGGAACTATATCTCAGAAAAAAATCTAACCTAGACTATATCATTAGTAAAGGACAAATGTTAAAAGTGTTTTAGATTGAGGACAGCAGTGTCTAACATGCTTAAAACAGAATCAGATCATATGAACCATGTGTGTGCCATTCAGAAGAATTGTGTAGTGTGTGTGCGTGCATGCGTGTGTGTGCGTATGTGTGCGTGCGCAAGCGTGTGTGTACGTGCGCGTGCGTGTGTGTACGTGCTAGTAATCCCTGGGTGTGTGTTAGCTGAATAAAAGCTGAATTGTAGCAGCTTGCTCTGAGCCAGGTGTTTGCTTTGGACGCAGTTCTGAGGGGCCGGCACATGTTACAGGATGGAGAGGGTTATAGGGCCGTTTAATGGGCTGCCACGACTTGGCTTATGTTGGAAAGGTGAGAATGTGTGAGAATGTGTGTGTGTACGCTTGCGTAGTTGTGCGTGTGTGTGCATGCGTGTGTGTGCGTGTGTGTGCGTGTGTGTGTGTGCGCGTTGGTGCGTGTTTGTGCATGTGTGTGTGTGTGTGTGTGCGTGTGTGTGTGTGTGTGCAAGGGCAGGTTGGTGACGGGAGTGTGTAGAATTAGAGTGGAGGTGTAGGAATAGAGCTTTTTTTGCAGGGGGCTTGGTGTGTGTGTGTGTGTGTGTGTGTGTGTGTGTGTGTTGGATGCAAGCAATGGGAAAAGGGGGGGTTGGTGGTATGAGTGACGGCTGTTTAGATGGGGGAGTTGGACATTTGAAACTCTCTCTCTCTCTCCCTCAATCTCTCTCCTCCATCTCTCTCTCTCTCTCCATTCTCTCTCTCTCTCTCTCAGGGTCTGCTCAGGTTTCTTGAAGCCGTGAGCCAATAAGGATGGGGGGGGGGGTTAAAGTGTCCCTGGGGACGAGAGGGGAGACCAGGGGAAGAGGAGTAGAGAGTATGCATGGAGGAAAATGGAGGAGTATGAGCCAGAGGGGTCCTGACCCTCTCTTCCCCCCCCTCCCCCCCCCCTCCCCCCATGCTGTGGGAGCCGTCAAAATAATGGACTGTCACGCTAACTGGCCGGCCGGACACACAAGAAGGGGGGCAAGGAGGCAGGGGGATAGTTTGCGTAGACGGCTGCTATTGCACTACCACGTCAATGTATTCCCTATTACATAACAGCATTGCCAAAAAGCCCCGATCGATTCTGGAAAACAGAAATAAGAATTGTTCTCTTCGGATTCATGAAACACGTTTCAGTATTTCAGCAAGACACTGACCCACACAGAGACTCGTGGCGTGTCAACATTACGAGATGAGAATGTGTTTTTTTTTTACGTATCAGCTTTGATGCCAGGATGAATCATAGGATAGAATTAAATCCTACTTTATTAATCCCCTTTAGGAGACATTCATTCTTTGCATTTAACCCATCCCTGAAGGGAGCAGTGGGCAGCCACTCGTGCGGCACCCAGGGACCGACTCCAGATTGATGCCAGTGTCTGGTCAACAGCACTGACTGGAGGGTGAACCTGACATGTTTTTGATAGTGGGGGAAACCGGAGCACCCGGAGGAAACCCACGCAGACACGGGGAGAACATGCAAACTCCACACAGAAAGGCCGGGTCGAATGGGGTTCAAACCCTGGACCTTCTTGCTGTGAGGCCATAGTGCTATCCACCGGGCCCCGTGTAGCACCGTAAATCGTGTGTGGATCTTGGGTTGCTCTTTAGATTCCAAATGAGTGTGAATTCAGGGACTGTTTTTGCAAAGCTCTGACACAGTTTTGGCCTGTATCACAACCCTATTTTGATGTTAACAATATGGTTTGGCAGGAAAACCATTCTCCGTACTTCGCTTTGTTTGAATGTGTGAAAAATGTATTTTGGCCAGTTTTCCGTGCTCATAGTTATTTAATAGCGTGTGTGTATGTGAATTTATATGAATGTAAAACCAAGTGTTGAATACATTTATTGTGGGGAAACATAAACTATTCTCTCATTATGGCCTTGGGCTGTGATTTAAAAGTGTATTTAATGTGTGTGAGTGTGTGTGTGTGTGTGTACTTATGTGCGCGTGTGTAAAACAAAATGATCGTCTCTCACAGAAAAGCTTTTGTGTCAGATGTGTGTGCGTCTGCGTGTGTGCGTGTGCGTGTGTGTGTGTGCGTACATGACAGGTGAGGTTGAATATGTCCCTTGGTGAAGCAGATGGATAATACCTCCATTGCTTTCAGACAATTGTCTTCATGGGATCGTTGCGTTGGTTTGTTCTGGACGCCTTCTCTCTCCTCCGAGACACCTCTTCCCTCTAATACAAGGTTCTGGACAACCTATAGCGGGTTGAAGGGGCCTTCAAGTGTTTTTCCAGATAAATATCCAGCTGCATAATACAAAGTTGGAAACAAACAAGGGTTTCTTGTCCAAGTCCAAGTGGGTTCAGTCTGGGATGATGAATAAATTCATAAATTAATGAATGAATGAATTAATTAATTAATCAATCAATCAGTCAGTCAGTTGATCAGACAATTTGTCCATAAATCTGTCTATTTGTCTCTCCACCTGACTGCAAATCAGTAGGATCTCTACTTGGCTGTGAGCCTATGTCAATGAGGTTTGTTCAGAGCAGGGCTGTTATGATTGACAGCTGAACAGTGCAGAGTGGAGATAACAGTTAGGGAAACATAGGCCACTGACATGAGTTAGTCATCTCATACATGGCCGCAGCGCGGGTGTTTATATGAGAACAGGCTATTTCTTTCCACCACAACCACAGGACATCGAGCTCAGAGCTGCCTGTTTGCCCGCTGTGGTCGAGCTCTTGAGGGGTGCACGAACGCACACACACACACACACACACACACACACACAAGCTCCTTTTCCACAGCAAATTAGGAACTTTTCAGAACGGTTCCTGAAACATTTTGTGGTCTCTCTAACTGCACTTCAACAGCTGTGAATATTAATGGATATAAGAAGGGTATGGTCAATGTAAAAGTAATGTCTGCCCAACAAAACCGATTACATTCCAGCAGGTTAATTATATTACTTTTTAGTGTTTGTTTTTTTGAAATCTTTGTGTTGTTTTTGCTTGTTCTTCTAAGAGGGTGTTGTAATATAAATACACATTAACATTAACGCATTATGTATTTAAATGCCTTCCATTTTGAGAGGTTCAAACACTTTAACACCTTTTAACTAACCATAAACAAATATGTTATTGATATCAATAGCAGGCATAGCTTTGTTGGTTAATACCATTACCACATCTTTACCACATTACCACATGGTTTACTGTAAGTAGCATGGCAGGCTAAGACGACCCAGCACAGAAGTTCATCTTTACACACACGCACACCACAGTCTCCTTTCTCTCTCTCCCTGTATCCATCTCTCTCTCTCTCTCTCTCTCTCTCTCTCTCTCTCTCTCTCTCTCTCTCTCTTTCTCTCTCTCTCTCTATTGTATCTCTACAGCCACAGACACTATTATTTTAGGGTACACACCTGTTACAAAACAAACTCTTTAGTGTGCGTGCGTGTTTAAGTTGCCTGGCAGCACAGCATTTAAGTACACTGTACACCGATCTAGGGATCTGGAACAGATCTAATGTTATGACAACCTAACAAGCAAGCACGCACACACACACACACACACCCACACACACACACACACACACACAGGGTGGGTCTGCGCTACTTGAGTTCTCATCTGTCTATTTCTGAGGTGCGGAGAAAATGATCAAAGCGCGTGTGATTCGACGCCAAGAATGACCTTCTACTAGCCGCCTCAGGTATCTCACATTACACATGCGCGCGCACACACCGACACAAAGCATATACCCGTGTCACCATACATAAACACAAACACGCACGCGCGCACACACACACACACACACACACACAAGCGAGGAATGTCTCACAGCGGTGGCGGTCCGTGCATGTAGACAAACGCACGGCCGTCTCTCCACTGCTCCACTTTCAGCGACATGTCGGACATATTTCTCTGCGGTAATGAGCAGGGTTGTACACACGCTACTGATCAGATTGCAAGAATTAGCCAATCGGTCGTCGGCAGGGGAAGAGGGATAATATTCTAGAGTACGAAATAAAGGTCAAATTGACTATTTTCTGTTATTTGCACGGACAAATAACTTCTCACGCAATTCATGAATCATGTATTATAGGACTTGTGCAACAAGGACAATGCAAATCTGTGCCAGAGCGTATAGTAGACTGTTGTAATATTATGCAGCTGAACAAACATTAAACTGTCACATCACACAGGCTGTGGAAGACATTCTCAACGTTATACCCCCTTATTTGGCCTCATGGAAGGCTGACAAAACCTGCTGAATGTTGACTAATGAGGCGGACAGTCTGGGTGTGTATCAGCCCTGTGTGTGCGTGTGTGTGCGTGCACTTTTGACAGTAAAAATAAAGGTCATGTCTCAAGCAGTTTTAAAAATATCCAAAGGAGATGTGACTCTCCTCAATCGCTGCTCATGTTCCATGAACTAACACCCACCCACGACACACACACACACACACGCACTCCCAGCCTGTTTCAAAAGGCCAAGCATTCTCCTAGTGTATCAGGATTACAGTTAAGTGTTAATGTCTGTATTGGGCTGCAAGCCAAAACACATTTTGGCTTCTCTGTCGCTCTCAGCTTGGCTAGAAACACTTATCGTGGGGTTGCCAACGCTACAGGTAGATCATAGCAGGGCAGACAAGGCCACAGCTAGTCTCACAGAGCCAGCCTTTCCATACGTAAAATCTGGGACACAGTGCTGGCTAACTGCGCCAGTAGGCCTACCCGCCTACTTGACATGCAAGGTATTTTGATTGACATGCACGACGACCAACTACGTAACTCAATGACCAAGTCGGACGTTAAACTTGCAATGAGGAAAAATAAACAAGTACAGGTATTGTCAATATGTAGAACTAGCAGGCTACGGTTACTGATTAAATTAAATGGAACACTTTAAATTAGTAAATAAAGCACTGCGCTATCGTTGCACCGGAAATTACAGCGACATACTTGTGAGTGACGATGCTAACAGCCAATGGATGTCGACAATATTTATTCCCAAAAGTCAGAGAGTAAAGTGTGGAGCTTACAAGAGGTATATGCATCAGACGTTCAGCACAGTTGCCTATGTGACATAATGCTAATGAACGGAAGAGGCTGAGACTAGGCCACAGCTAACCTCGACCACAACCGCAGCTTTAACAACTGCTCTGTCTTGTAGGGATAAACTAATCACGTGCAGATGATTACACACACACACACACACACACACACACACACACACACACACACACGCACACACACACAAGCACACACCAACAGTGGAGGTTATTATTTTATTCATTTAGCAGGGTAACCTGTAACCTGCACTCAGTATGTACAGTAACATGCTGTGATGACAAATAGATACAACAAATGACTCATATATATAATATATAATGTTCAATACATCTTGTACATCATATATCATGTATTTTATTACTAGAAAAGGCTGGTTCTGAAAAATGTAACAAACAGATTATCATCATAAACATTAGTGTGGCATTTGATCAACTACAGTCAATGCATTGCTGTCCGTAAAAACAAAAACATGGTTTTGGGTTTAAAAGAAGCTTTGATTGATACATTTGGAGTTTATCTGTTCATTTAGATATTATTATAAAACAGCAATGCATGAACAAAATTGATTGATCTGAGTAATATAATATTACAGTTTAATTTGTTGTTAATGCAAAGGATGCTGATTTACTGGATTGCAATTGTGTTTTTGCAAAACATACAAATCCTCATAAATATATATATGTATATTTATAGTGTCTCTGTCTCTGCCTTCTCACGTCTCAGTCAGGCCAAAGGTCAAGGGTCAGAAGTCAGAGAACTGATACTTCCAGGTCATTGCTCCAGCTCAGGGGTCAGTCAAAGGTTGTGTGCTGAGACAGCAGTAATATACGATTGTACGTGTGGGACGTCATATGACCAGCATAGACGAGTTGATATGCTCGACAACACCGCTCTGCGGCATTCCTGTTTTGTCAACGCTTCAAAATAGCTTTCAGGTGGGCTGGTTTTGGGTTGTCAAGACTCCCGTAGTGTAAACAAACCCTTCTTCATAATAAAAAGCACCACCCTCTGGTTGTGGGTCTGAGGTACCCAACTGGCCAAAGTAACGTGGCCCATACATTCTCCCCAATGCACAGACCAGCAATCCAATAAGTGCAAGGCTGCCCCTGGTGGCCAACATTACACACAACTACACAAATTTGTTTTTAAACGTTTTGTAAAAAGAAAACCCACTTAAAAAACGATTTACAACTTTTAAAACAGCAAATAATGTTGTGCTTTTTTGTTTGTTAAATAAAGAACATCTTAATTTTAATTTTATTTTTCTTTAGCAATCCAACTTTCCATTACAGACAAATATTTATAGATTACACTGCTTATATATTGTACAGATAAAAGGCTTCAGGGCCATTCAGTATGGTTCTATAGACACTCGCTGTGGCATGTCACTGTAACATTTCCAGAGCCATAGTTATCAATGTGTCAGGCACTCTTGTTCTGTGCATAGAAATGAAGAAATGCATTTAACTGCACTGTAAATAGACCTGGGAGTTCTCTATATCCCTCTCTCTCACACACAAACACACACACGCACACGTGTGTGTAGTAACCAAGTTAACAAGCGTGCAGACATGTTCTCTGGTGTGATCTGGACGACGCAAACAGCCCAGTCTCTTGCTGACCAGTTTTAGCACTAAAACACATCCAGTTGACTTTCATAACTCCTTAATCTGATTAGACCCCCACTAGCACGAGCAAGACCAGCTGGTCCAGACCAGACTGGTGGTGATACAGTATGTTCTCTAAAGAGGACACGTTCACCTGCGTCAGTGGAACATGGAAAAATTTGCAAACGTTTACGGTTGTTATTGTTGTTAGGGTTGTTATGTAGCCCTGCTATGTAAGTCTGTAGTTGCTTCCACAGTCATTGTGCATATGTGCATTTTTTATGCACCATAAAAGTAGTATATATTAACTGCTTCTTCTCGGTGGCGGTTAGCTTAGCATTCCTTTAGTTTGTTTTGGTATTTAATGATTTCTTTGTTTATATTATTTATGTATATTTATTTATTTTAGCGTTTATATCGCCGCTGTCTATGATGTAGCCTACCTTCATTGTGTTGTTTTATTGCACTTTAGTTGCATTGTTAAGCACTTTCTATTGCAAACATGCGTGGGAAATAAAGCTGGATTTGATATGATGTGTTTGTGGGCTCAAAAATGGGCTCTAGAAAAGAGTGTGCGCCTTCAGTCTTCTGCGGCAGAACGTCCACGTATAGTCCTGGGCGTGATTCTAACATTGTGCAGTTGGAGTGTTTACGTTTGACTCAAGCATGCGTGTACGAGGAATGAGGGAGGCGCAGATAGACGGCTGGAGGGGAGGACAGAAGATTGTGAGGAGGGAGAGGAGATAGGTGGTAATGATTAGATGGGTGTGAGGGTCCACAGGGATGGCGGGGGGAAGGTCAGGGGGTCTCTGAAGGGTCACAGGGACATTTCGGGGCGATAACATTTGAAAATGTTTGAGCACTTATGTACTTATCTTTTTTAAACAAGTACTGTAAATCATGAATACATTTCACAGTGATATTCTGGCTCTTTACATGTTCTTATTCTTTAGTTATATGTTTGCTACTATCCATATGTGTACATGCACTCTGTAGGGTCTACATGCACTCTGTAGGATCTACACATGCACTCTGTAGGGTCTACATGCACTCTGTAGGGTCTACATGCATTCTGTAGGGACTACACATGCACTCTGCAGGGTCTACATGCATTCTGTAGGGTCTACATGCACTCTGCAGGGTCTACATGCATTCTGTAGGGTCTACATGCACTCTGTAGGGTCTACATGCACTCTGTAGGGTATACATGCATTCTGTAGGGTCTACATGCACTCTGTAGGGTCTAGATGCACTCTGTAGGATCTACACATGCACTCTGTAGGGTCTACATGCACTCTGTAGGATCTACATGCACTCTGTAGGATCTACACATGCACTCTGTAGGGTCTACATGCACTCTGTAGGGTCTACACATTCTAGAAGAGAGAGGAAAAGGGAGTGGTAGAGAGAATAGAGCAAAAAGGAGGAACTCGCAGCAGACTTGCTTTATGCAGATTTGGTGCAGAACACCATGGTGCACGTCTGCTATTGTAAGGTATGTGCACATGCAGGGTTGGGTGTAGGTTACTTTTAAATGTAATCTGTTACTGCTACTAGTTACCACACTGAAATTATAATAATTTTTGGATTACCTACATTTAGTGACATAGTCTGATTACTTTGTGTTTGCATTACTTCACCTTTAAACAATGTATTTGGTCATCCAAAACAATTTAGTTATTTTTGTGTTTCTGTGACCGTGCCTATTGCTCAGGGTTGCATGCAGATCAGTGTAGGACTTTTAAAAGTTGTGTTGACAGTTGTATGCCTTTTTATTTTTTGCAAACATCCCTTTTAAATCGTAATATAGTCCTAGAAGTTATCATTACATAAAAAATAAAAATAAAACAATAGTAATGTGACAATATTTTAGTTGGTAATGTAATGGATTACAATTCGTTTTTGTAATATTACAAAGTAACCCAACACCTATATCCTGCAATGCTCAAAAGTAAAATATGCATCCCTTACTTGCAACGCTTATTCGTTGCATGCATAAAAGTATTTACTTGCACAAATTGCATATATCACAACAGCACTTTTAACTGTCCTGTAACTGAACCAGTGTTTTACTTGGTCAAATGTGGCGAAACATTATGTATTCTTGTGTTCTATCACCATCTAGTGGCTCGTTTTGTATCTGCCAGATAACTGTACATCCGACGAGAAAATGACTGCATATTCTATAAAATGTAATAATATAAATATACTGTAAATGTAATATAATCGAAATAAAAAATGCTGATAAATATATATATACAAATACATATTACTTGTAACTATACAAAATCAAAATGTATAAATAGTAAATATCTCTTAAAAGTGTTGCAATGGTTTCTTACTGTAATTTATTCCGCGGCTGTAGGCCTATATTTGCAACCACTAATAAAACACAAAAAATATTTGCCGGTGACACACAAATAATGAATACTCACCTTTCCTGGTTGATGATCCTACCATCATCTTTAATGGTAAATGACAGAAGAGCAGAAAATACTGTATCCTACATGACATATGATATTCTAGCCACCAATATTTTATGCAGATTCATGACAGCAGTAGAATAATTGGAACACAACAAGAAAGCATCGTACTGGCACTGACCAATAATAAATACAATACATTTAAAAATACAACACATAATTGCAGATTTGCTCTTTACTTCAATGTAATGTTCCATATATGTGAATCGAGGCTATTGTCCTATAGAAAACACTGTATGCATTTTAAATTGTGAACATGATGTTATGTTTTTTATGGCTTAACTCTTCATATTTAGAGTACAGCAACTTTAGAGCATTTATCCATCCATCTTCATCTGCTTATCCGTAGTCTGGTCGCGGGGGCAGGGGACCCCAAACTTCTCTTTCCTGAGCCACATTATCCAGCTCTGACTGGTGACTGCAAAGGCATTCCCACCTAGTCCTGGGTCTTCCCCGAGGCCTCCTCCCAGCTGGACATGCCTGGAACACCTCCCTAGGGAAAAGGTTCCCACCCTTCATGACCATAGGTGAGGGTAGGAACGAAAATTGCCCAGAAGAACGAGAGCTTTGTTTTCCGGCTCAGCTCTCTTTTCGTCACAACGGTGCGGTAAAGTGATTGTAATACCGCTCCCATGTGTCATGCATACTTCCTTCATTGTATCCAAACAATCTGTTGTTCTAAATAACATCAGAGGTAATTTGACTGTAGGCTACTGTATTTACGAAAGCTTCAAACCACATTATTTTCATATAAAAAACCTTTTTTTTTATATTTGTTTCCTAGTAGTAATAAAACATTGGTCCACAATCCTGTAACAAATCTAGTTAAATTACATTACAATCAGTGTACAACACGCCTACGTTTAATATCCAATTTACACCATTATGATGCATATCTGCAGCACACAGACAATGTTTGATAACATACACTATATTGCCAAAAGTTTTGGGATGCCTGCCTTTTCATGCACATGAAGATTAATGACATCCCATTCTTAATCCATAAGGTTTAATATGGAGTTAATATTATGGAGTTACAGCTGCACACTCTGCAGCTGTAACAGCTTCAACTCTTCTGGGAATAAGTGTCCACAATGTTTCGGAGTATGTTCATGGGAATCTTTGGCTACCCTTCTGGAAGTGCATTTGTGACGTCAGGCACAGACGTTAAGACATGAAAGCCTGGGTCGCAGTCTCCACTCTAATTCATCCCAAAGGTGTTCTATCGGGTTGAGGTCAGGACTCTGTGCAGGCCAGTCAGGTTCCTCCACACAAAACTGGCTAATCCTTGGCTTTATGGGCTGTGCACTGGTGCGCAGTCATCTTGGAACAGGAAGGGGCCATCCCCAAAAAGTTTCCACAAACTTTGGAGCATGACATTGTCCAATAATGTCTTGGTATACTGGAGCATTAACCGTTTATTTCACTGGAACTAGGGCCAAACCCAACCCCTTAAAAACAACCCCACAACATAATCTCCCCTCCACCCAACTTCACACTTTGCACAAGAGTCAGGCAAGTACCATTCTCCTGGCAACCGCCAAACAGACTCGTCCATTGGATTGCCAGACAAAGAAGCGTGAATAACACTCCAGAGAACTCGTCTCCACTGCTCGGGTCCAGTGTCCAATAATCCTGTATGTGTATGTGTAGTGAGGACATTTCACGAATGGACTGGCAACCTATAACAGTACCACGCTTGAATTTAGTGAGCTCCTGAGAGCGACCCATTCTTTCACAAATGTTTGTAGAAGCAGTCTCCACACCGAGGTGCTTTACTTTACACCCCTGTCCCCGTGGAAGTGATTTAACACCTGAATTCAATGATTCAGAGGGGTGTCCCAAAACCTTTGGCAATATAGTGTATAGTATGTAACACTTGTCCTTAACCCAGCCATATGGATGCTTGCTAGGTGCAAGGTTCAATTAATTAAGTCCTTCTTTCAAGTTTTTTCATTCATATTCATTATCCTTATAAATAATAGGTACAAGCAAGCAAAGTAACATCTGCAGTGATGTATAAAAAGTGCGCGTCAAGGGCTCAAAGGGTCTGTCAAAGGGCCTGTCAAAGGTCATGGCACGCACTCCCCTGAGGTAAGCACAAACCCAATCGGGATGTGCATCAAAGTCTTCTTTGTGTGGGTGCGAACACTGAGATTGGCCCAAACATTCCAGCAGCAGACATGGGGACTTGGGGATCCAGTCAAGCCAAGACATCCTTGTGAGGCAATGTAGCAGCTGATCTAACCAATCGGCATCGTACTGAAAAGTAGAGGTGACTTGAAAACAACAATGACAGATAGATCCAATCAAATGCCGAAACGATTTTGAAAGTGCCTGCCCCTTTTTCAATGGACGGCTCCTCAGACCCCAGATGAACTTGTGTCTATAACAAGGCCCTCTGGCGTGTCAGGTTAGCGGACACGGGGGCCCAAGCGTGGTCTGAACACAGGCGCTGAATGACGAGGGGATCAGCATCCATCAGCTGTCAGTAATCCTGCGTGTTCATCAGCTCTCTGCACGTTGACTGAAGCTGTCAGTTACCTTCTTCTCCCCAGCATTCTTTTCCAGTATTCCATTTAACATCCTGCATATGAAAAAAGGCAGAAAGGTTGTAAGGAAAAGGGATGCATAGTAAACAAATCTATATTGTAGTTCTATGTATGTCCCCATCAATATAAACATAACAATCCTCCTTGATTTCACCTCAGTATCGTTTAATGGGAAAACAAGGTAGCAAAACCCATAGAAGACACATACGTCTTAACTTAAACTGAATAGAACTCTGCGAGGCACATATCCCCCTTCCCCCAAGATGGCTACCATATGTATCGGGAGCGTATCCTGCGTTCCTTTGGAGCGTAGTTTGTGCGCGTCCTCAGAAATTAACGCTACGCGTACACATGATGCAATACAGAAATGAACATTGGGAGCAGAATATCAGGATCGAACAGGCAGATCAACTGCAGTTTATAAACAAACGAACAACAATGGCGGAAAGTTTCAAAGAAAAGATTACCAAAATCTACATCCACATTTGATGTTGTTTTGGAAATTCGGAGGTAGTCAAGGTAAATAGTCCGTTTTTTGCCAGGGATGATTCAGCCCTGATCTGCCCCCTACTGGATATACTGTGTTATAAATCCTCCAAGTACACGCAAGGTAAGCAGCGAAGTACGTGAACAATTCCTTTCGCAACGGTGGGTGTACGTGTTGCACAAAAGCAAGTATATCGGGGCCTTAAAGCCTAGGCCATGTTTGTTGTGAAGGGTGTTCGTCACTTTGTTTATGTTCCTATTTACGGCGCCACAGCTATGTAGAAGTACCGGATTGTTTTTCCAGCACGCACAGAGAACGGTAAGATAGCGGACTGCTGAATTGGACAAAAATTATATTATCTTACAATTAGCTTGCAATAGCAGACTATACTGCTAATACCTGCCCAGAGT
Source organism: Forbesichthys agassizii (assembly GCA_026546735.1). NCBI lineage: Eukaryota > Metazoa > Chordata > Actinopteri > Percopsiformes > Amblyopsidae > Forbesichthys > Forbesichthys agassizii. Next base: position 16,269 of record JAODLL010041197.1, read on the forward strand.
CGTCACGGAGATGGCTGCCTGGCCAGATTTGCCTAAAAGGATTTTTGGAAAATATATAAGTGATATGAATGCACTATAGCTGGCCCGAATGTCGTTTTTTGATCTTCAGAGATTCTGTAGTATTCAATTAGACATAAAGCTTTGTTTAAAGTGTGAAGGTGGTGGTGGGGGGGAATATTTAGTCCAAAACGCATTATTAGATTGAGAAATTCTGTCTGCACAAACTGCTGTTGCAGTAATTTCATATTAACCTGCAGACTAACCTGCTATTCTGTCACTCGTTTACATGTTAGCGGGGCTTGTTGTGACATGAAACTAACCGCTGCAGTCTAAATGGAATAAACGAATCCCAAAATTAAGACTGGAATACCTGCACATCAAACGAATACCCGAACAGTCTAATATTCTGGTCCAGCCCTAGAATGTACTTACATAAGTTCAGTTGTATTTCCACCTGGAAATCAGCATAAAGATGACATTTTAATAAATGTAAAAAAAAGAGTGGCCAATTAAAGTTATTTATTATAAAAAGTGTAAGAGAAGTGTAACTATGATTTTTACCAATCATATGCAGACATACCTTCTCTGTCAGGAGGATTCCGAGTCCTGACTCTGTATTTCATAAGGAAAAACACTAGAAGAGCCCCAAAAATCACTGCAAATACTGCAAATACTGCAAATATTACTGTAAAATATGTTTGGGGAGGTGGGTTTTGAAGTGCACCTTCAGAAAAGAAAAGAAAAAAAAACACACAACAAACAAACAGTCAAAATGTCAGGAGAGGCAGGGTCAAGCATTCCTGCTAACTTCGAGCTCAAATTAAAACAATATCGCTCCGCGGTCCTCAGAGAAGCCGCCTCACACATAGAAATTCATATGTGAAGTAAAGTGTGGTGCTACGGTTTTGTTGATACGAGCTTGTTTTTTTATGTTACTATTTACGGAGCCAGGGCTGTGTAGAAGTATCAGATTATATTTTCAACACGCACAGAAAATGGTAATATAGCAAAATGCGAGGACATATTTGTTGAATATGACAAAAAGCTTACATTTAGCTTGCAATAGACTATACCTTTACTTACATTTTCACAACATCCGCCTCTCATACACATACTGTAAGTCAAATGCTGGACTATTTCTATTTTACAGTGTCCAGCAGATTGTTTTCAGATTTAAACACATAAACCATGACATTTTTAAAATCACAATTTGAGACCACTTATATCATCTTAAAGTTAAATATTGTTTTATAATCTCTTTGCTGCTATTCTATTGTTGCTCTATAACCATTAGGACACAGGGACTTACAAACTGTGAGCTCGTCTGATGTGACTTCTCCCACAGAACAGGAAATATCTTGTGGGGCTCTGTTGGAGCAGTTAACAGATGCTGTGCTGGATATGTTGAACAACTTAGTGTCTGGGTCCTCCAGTTTATCAGGGCTTTTGATTATCAACCATTGTATGTCTCCAGAAACGTTCCAGGTCATACTATGGTCCGGGTAGCCCCCATATGAGAAACATGTAACCTTGCAAATCTCATCCATACAGTCCATTGAAATGTTAGGTTTGCTATAAGAGGCTATAGGGAAGAAAGTGACAGACATCAGTGGACAGAGAGTCAAAGGATGGGAATCAAGACATGAGAAAAAATATAAATGACAATAAAATGTTACTGTGACTTATTTGGCTAATCTCATCATTCAAATCTCTAGTGAACCAACCTCACGGTTCACTAGAGATTTGAATGATGAGATTAGTTAATAAAGTAATAAGTAAATATTTATAAGACTACGATATTACATAGTACTTATTGTATTGCATATATAATTATCAATATATACATACCAGTACTAAAGCATTTATATATTTTTTTCCTATATGAAGTTATTTTAGGTAATACTGTAAGTACTTAAGTTTTATAGAAAACTATCAACACTTACCTGTTACAGTAAGTCTAATCTCTCTTTTGGGTATTTCTGTGTCCGTCTTTTTGTACTGCACCAAGCAGTCATACAGCCCACTGTCCTGTATTTTTAATCGTTCCATAACCATACTTCCATCAGAGTGGTTCACCTGGGTCCCATTCCTCCCTGGTGACACTGGGTTTTCTGCATGGTAGCCGTTAATAAATGGTTGTCCACCATCTTTCTTCTGGTAGTAGAGGAAATGAGCCTCTGTTTTAAAGACAGGGCAATGAAAGACCACACTCCTACCAAACTCCGCTTTGATTTCAGTTAGAGCCTCACCACCTGGCAGAAAGGTAAGGAGATTAAAGAGAAGTGTGATTATACAATATATGGTCATCGCTACCTGCAGGTGTATTGTGTGCAACAGCAAGATGCAGTGCACATCTCAGTGCATCAATATAGCTGTGTTCAGCAGCTATGGATTGTTAGGATGTGCAAGAACATGGCACTCTTGGCCTCAGGTAGCTAGCTACTAAGGTGATAGCATCGCAATTAGCTCCTAAAACCATGACATGATAGGCCTATGTACAAACAACGTAACCTGACATGCCAGATGGATGGTTGTCACAACTCTATCTGGGGAGTCGTATGTTGACACGGTTTATAAACGGCATGTACATTCATTGGATGAACCATCTGGTCGTTTTTGCTGTCTGCACACCTAAACCACGCCCGTATAGCTACCAACACGACCCTGATTGGAAAGTTCAGGTGCTACTCGGACACATTTAAAATGAGTCCGAGGCTTTCCAGACTGATTCTCACGGCGAAATTAAAGTGAAGCAAGACCATCCTGATGTCTCGAGGCTACAAACAACGTGCACATGGCTAAAATGATATTCTGCCTGCCGCAGAAATATAGAATTGCATGCTCCTCTTTTCTATTCATGCATATGCATTCATGGGAGGGTCAACGAGAGAGTGGGTGTTCTGCGCAAAATCATGAGAGGAGATGATAATGATAATAATAATTATAATAATAATTAGAATTAGAATAACAACAATAATCATGTTATTTATAGGCCCCCTTCAAAGCACCCAAGGTCCCCCCCCCCCGTACAAGACAAAACGTTAAGGTTAAGGTAAGATGGGTAAGCAGAGAGTGATGATCTATACCATTTTAGTCAATGTATGAAAACTGCAATGGAAAGCCCAAATTGGTTTGGCAAGTGCTTACATAAGGGAAGTAATGGCAGGAGTCATCCAAACATGACGTAGAGACAGGCCATTGAAGCCACTGAAACAAGGCCTGTCAAATGTCAAATTCCCTTACTTTCATTGACTAAAAATCGGAATGAAAAAATAGGCCTAGCAGAATGATGTCTGTGTAAAAGGGACATACAACCTTAAAATAAATGTGATATTTCGCAGTACTATGCACACACTGTATATTTTAAGACTGATTATATTGGGTTTGTAAGGAGGGAGGTGTCCACCGATGGTTTCTTCTTTGGGGAAGTAACTTCTTTAAAATGTTCCTGTGGCATTTATTCACGTCACTGACAAAGTGTCACTTATTGACGTTAGTGTGATTTGTTTAGACTGCTCAACATCAAATACCACAGCCAGAATCATTTTCATTAATGGCAACTAAAATGTTGCAAATAACATTCCCTGATTATACCCCAAAAAACAATTACATTTCCAATGTAAAATGTGAGAGCCTCATCAACCCATTTACATCTGCAGCTAACACTGTTGTTGCTATGAAGGAGTGCCTTACCTATACCACGCAGGGACGACAGTACGAACAACACCAGAAACATTTTCTGGAAATGGCAGCTGTGAAGACAGACCATGGTTCCTAGTGTACTGTATGGTGCACTCAGAAAAGGTTCTGTTGGAAATATAAGGTTATCAGCATTTTAAGAATAAAGAACCATATAGCAAGTAAGTTGTCTACAGTGGCTATGAAGCGGGTACATCTAAATGATTCTTGGCTTGAATGAATTATACTTAGCTGAAAGACTTAAACAGAATCTTCTATTATTTATAGGTTGAAATTGTAGTATCAAAGTTAGCCTACTTATATTTTCAGCTTCTTAAGTCTATAAATATATAATAAAGTTGAAATTATGATCTGTTGTCTCCTGGAGCTATACAAGGTACACATTCTTTGTTAGTTAATACAATGGACAATTGTCAACACACCCTCAGATATCTCTCTGGTCCTGGCCCGGCTTTATGACCATATAACTATTTTACGGGGCTCGTAAACGTTATTTTCCAGTTTGTAATTTACCATTTTTATTTTTATTCATCATTGTTATTATTATTATTAATAATAATAATAATAATAATAATAATAATAATAATAATAATAATAATAATAATAATATTTAATAATTATTTATATAATGTCAATTCAAACCATTACCAACAACGAAAAGATTGCGTGGGCATACTTGTAATTTCCCCATGCCATTTTTCCCGAAAGCGTATGTAGGCATAAAGATGCGTGTACATTATATGCAATAAGAAGGTGTTCAACTTCACTTTATACTGTGAGATTCATAACTTTTCTAATCTGATATAAAGATAAGATTACGTTTCAGTTTGTGACGATTGACTCACTGTAGCATAATCAGAAGTGTGGTTTTTGGGAAAGCCTCATCCTTCAGTAGCCTATTCAAATAAAGAGGTGGCTAGAGGCTATGTGTAGCGGTGGCCAGCCGGTAGCTGTGCGGTGCTAATCCTCACTCTCCGACACCTCATAGGACGTTCTGGCGA